>SZWC01011624.1:13590-69634 GCA_023375785.1 Penium margaritaceum | reverse complement strand
TCTCCGGCTGGTGCTGCTGCGAGGACGTCACCCTCATTCACGTCCTCCGGCGTCTCCCCCTCAAGGAGTGGCATCCACTCCCCCCTCTTGGAGAGACCTGCCTCCTTGTCTGTCCAACGGCTTTTCTCGTCGAATGTGACGTCGCGACTCCGCACAATCTGCTGCCTCCTTGGGTCAAAGAGCCGATACGCCTTGCTTCCGCTCTCATATCCAAGGAAAATACACCGACGGGTACGCGGGTCCAGCTTGCTCCGTCCCTCACGTGCCTGCACCATTGCATGTGCAACACAACCAAACGTGCGGAGGTGACCCACCGCCGGCTTCCTCCCGCTCCACACTTCTTGTGGCGTCTTCCACGCATTGCTCTCCTTGTCCTTCAGCGGCTTGGTCGGCATGAGATTCATGATGTACGCTGCTGTCCTTGCCGCCTCCGCCCAATACCGTTGTGTAAGGCCAGCGTCGCTCAACATGGATCGCACCATGTTAAGGATTGTGCGATTCGCTCTCTCTGCAACGCCATTCTGTTGTGGGGAGTGTGGAGTTGTTTTCTGCCACTCAATCCCCTTGCTCTTCATCCATCCAAGGCACCCCGCATATTCACCGCCGTTGTCACTCCGGAACGCCTTCACCTTCAACTCTGTTTGCCGCTCCACATCAGCCACAAACTCACGATGCACGCAAGGACCTCACTCTTCCGCTTCATTGGGTAGAGGTAGAGTTTCCGGCTGTGGTCATCGATGAAGGTGAGGAAGTAGCGAGCTCCGCCGATGGAATTCTGAAGCGGTCCACACACATCTGTGTGTACCACGGCCAGTTTTGCCGATGCACGCGTCCTCTTGGTGACAAACGGCTGTCGAGTTGATTTGCCAATGATGCATGGCTCACACACGGTCTCCTTGGTTCCATCAAGGCCGCTGATTTGGAGACCCCGCACCACTTCCCTGTTAGCCATCTCTTTCACTATTGATGGAGAAATGTGGTAGAGTCGTCGGTGCCATAGGTCCAAATCTCCTCCATCCTTCGTTGCAAGGTTGGCGGTGTTGGACCCCACCCGGCTGCTGAGGATCTTTGCGCGTAGTAGGTACAAGTCGTCCTCCCTCTTGGCACGCGCAATCACCTCACCTTTTCCCTCTTTGCGGATGATGGCCTCCTTCTTTGTGAAGAGCACCTCAAGTCCCTTGTCGGTAAGGCAGCTGACGGAGAGCAAGTTTGCCCCAAAGTTAGGCATATGCAGCACATCGTAGATTGTGCTCGTGACAGGTTTTCCATCCACAATTGACTCAATGCGGACGTTACCCTCACCGGCGGCCACCTCTGTTTTTCCATTGGCCACCGTCATGCGTCTCTCCGAGGCGCCGTAGGTGACAAATGCCGCCCTGTTGCATTGCGTGTGGCGGCCTGATCCGGAGTCGATGACGGCAACTCCCGGGTCCTTCAAGTTGGTGGAGTTGTACGCCATAAGGGCGTGCTCATCTTTCTTNGCAGCACATCGTAGATTGTGCTCGTGACAGGTTTTCCATCCACAATTGACTCAATGCGGACGTTACCCTCACCGGCGGCCACCTCTGTTTTTCCATTGGCCACCGTCATGCGTCTCTCCGAGGCGCCGTAGGTGACAAATGCCGCCCTGTTGCATTGCGTGTGGCGGCCTGATCCGGAGTCGATGACGGCAACTCCCGGGTCCTTCAAGTTGGTGGAGTTGTACGCCATAAGGGCGTGCTCATCTTTCTTTCTGCCCCGCTGCGACCGATCTGTTTTCTTCTTGGGACAGTTGCGCACGTAGTGGCCCTCCTTGCCACAGTTGAAGCACTCCCCCTTCTTGTCACCCTTCTTAGTGCCCTGTTTGGCACCCTTCCACTTTTCGCCTCGGCCTCCACTTTGAGGATGAACCGTGTAAGCTGAAGTTGATGTTGCTGCACTATCTCGACCGCCACGTCGCATCCACTCATTGCGCACGTACTCAGCAACCTTCGGGTACTTCAGCTCGTCGGAAGGCCAGCCACCAAGGACTGTGATCACGGAACTCCAACTGTCTGGCAAGGCCAGAAGGAGGATCATAGCTTGCAACCGAGAGTCGACCTCCCATCCCGTGGCCACACACTCCGTTGCGAGGGACTCAATCTGCTACATGATCTCCATGATGTTGTCGCCTTCGTTGGCTCGGAGGGTGACGAGCCGTTTGAAGATGAAGAGCTGGTTGGCAAGATTGCTTGACTGGTAGATGGAGCAGAGTTTTGACCATGCGTCCGCGGCCAGGGTGCATCCTTGGATGTGCCCAAGTTGTGGTGGGCATAACGCGGACACAAGGAGCGCAAACGCCTTTTTGTTGCGCTTCTTTTATGCCTCCTTCACCTCAGCCGTTGCAGTCTCCGGCGGAGCAGTCGCATCACCTTTTACAAGCTCAAGCAGTCCCTTGTCGTCGAGGAAGACCTCAAACTGCCACCTCCACAAGGCGAATCCTATCCCATCAAACTTAAGGACAGCGCGACTGCTCTCTTGCTCGATGGTTGCCATGTCTTTCTGTTGGAAGCGTGAAATCAAGCTGGCTTTGAACCCCTTAGAGGTGTTGGCCCATAACCCTTTGTTGGCCTGAGGGTGAGTGTGCACCCTGGAGGGTCCCTAGCAGTGGCTGTTTCACACCACCAACTGTTTTTGGAGAGACTGAAACTATGGAGGCAACTGGTTCCAAGGATGNGATGCCTTGTAGGACAAGTCACCCCTTCTAGAAGGTGTGCCACCTTCCTGGACCCTCACCTAGCCTTCTAGAATCTTAAAGAGGAACTCTAGAGGTTGAGCTAGCTTCCAGGCATCTATTTTCCACCTCCCTTGAGGCAGGGCATAATTTCATCTTGTGGGACTTGAACCCGGGCCCCTGCCTCTAGAGGTGGACACCATTAACCACTAAGCCACTAAGGCTTGTCTTTTTGGTGTTCCTTTTTGGAGTCACTCCTGCCATGGTGAGGAGCATCATTCCAACAGCACCAACTCCTTCAGATCTCCAAGTGCAGCCTCCAGCACTTGGACCTTGTACAGTGTACAACATACATCCTCACTGAGGTTCCTCACTGAGAAGGCATCCAGGGCAGACGCCCTGTGGTTCAAGCTACATCCAAGTCCTGTCTTCAACACTTGGTACGATGCTCAGCTTGTACGGTTACAACACCTACTACTACTACGCGTCTGGTTTCCAGACTTAGCGTGAGTGAGCTGTGTGGATTCAGATCCTCGTACATACTTCTTCATGTGATGTATGTGTGTACGTATATGCTACCTAATTGTGTGCGCTAGATCTTGTGTCCAAGTGTGCTTTCATCCATCAATATTCCAGCTTTCTTGACATCCAAAGATGTCCATGTGGACCAGGTGTAGCTTGTCTGAAACATCAGTTTTTGTTGCTGGAGGGAAGGATTGGCGTGCCAGCTTTGACTTGACACAAGGTTCACAGGGGTGACTTTGATCATCCTTGAAGATGGTGAGGCCATCAACGAGTTTGTTCGAGTGAAGTAGTTGGAGCTGGTGATCGTTGATATGTCCATGGCGAAGATGCCAGTGCTCCGGTGTTGCCGACTTCTGTGGTGAGAGGCTGACAACTGCTGCGATTGTCTGTTGGAGGCGACGTGGGTAAAGCTAAAGTCTGATCATGCCGTTGCTCCCGGCAGCCCACCAGATTTCCTCGAACAGTTCAACTTCTACAGCTTCATGGCATACTCAGACCTCCTCAAAAGCTCGGTACCACGCATCCAACAAGCCCTCGGCATGTACAAAGACACGACCAAACCTGCCTACTTAGTATGGCAGTACCTCAAGCAGCAGTACCAGGCCAATGACTCCACTCAGAAATCTTACCTCCTTACAAAGATATCTCACATCCACACGAGCCAGTTTTACGGCGACGTCAAACTGCACATCAGCAAGGCAAAAGGTACTCGCGACCAGCTCACTGTCATAAATTCACCACTTCCAGAAGCCCTCTTTGTGTCCTACATCATGAATGGTCTTGGCGACGAATGTAGAGATGTGAGGCACATACTTTGCTACACACAACCTCACCTCCTCAGCGAAAACTTCATCTCTGTGATGTTACTTTAAGAACAACGTGACAAGCAGCTGGAACAACACCATGAGCAAGCACTCCTCAACCTTGCTCATCGTGGCTCCAAGATGTCCTCACAAACAAGGGAAAATTTGTATTCCGCCAAAAACTCATTGCCATCATTTTCACCATTGTCCATCCAGAGCCAGAGAAGGATGTCATCATCAATCCCCCAGTGAACATCGCCAAACACTGCATCCCTCATCTCCAGCCCCCAAATCTCTGGACAACGTCCTGCAATCACGTGTAGATATTGCAGCAGAAAGGGACAGTTTGAGAAAAACTGCTGGATACGACAACGACATCAGCAGGAAGGAGAAGGCATCAAACCATCAAGGCATATACAGCGGCAACAAGGGGCACCGACCAAACAACAACAAGCTCTCCAAGTCATAAGCAAGGAGCAACAGTTGGAGAAGCACAAGGACGAAGAAAATACCACCAACACCAAAGAGGGAGCAGATGAAGTGAGACATAAGTATGGCTTCTCCTGCTACGTAAACCTTTCTGCAACTGAAAAGAAGCAGCTTCTACGACACCAAGATACATTCTACTTGGATAGCGGGAGCAACGAAAACATCACCTACGACACCAGTACCCTTCACAACCTCAGACCATACCAAAAGATTTCTACAGTGATGGTGGGGAAGTGCCTATCAACGGCATTGGCGATCTCAAAGCTCGTGCGCACAACAGCATTGATGTCACCATCACTGACGTGCTGCATGCCCCTAGCATCTTCGCGAACCCCATCTCCATTGGCAAAAATGATGATGAAGGGATTACGATTGACCACAAAAGACATGGAGCTCTTCGTTAGTACGGTCACAGGAGAACTCATTGCAAAGGGAGAGGTGCAGAGCAACGGCATGATCAGACTTCAGATTTACCCTCGTCGCCTCCAACAGACAATCGCAGCAGTTGTCAGCCTCTCACCACAGAAGTCGGCAACCCTGAAACGCTGGCATCTCCGCCTTGGACATATCAACGATCACCAGCTCCAATTGCTTTACTCGAACAAACTCGTTGATGGCCTCACCATCGTCAAGGATGATCAAGGTCACCCCTGTGAACCTTGTGTCAAGTTAAAGCAAGCACACCAATCATTCCCTCCAGCAACAAAAACTGACATTTCAGACAAGCTATACCTGGTCCACATGGACATCTGTGGATGTCGAGAAAGCTGGAATATTGATGGATGAAACCACACTTGGACACAAGATTTAGCACACACAATTTGTTGGCATATACTTATACACAAACATCACATGAAGAAGTATGTACAAGGATCCAAATCTACACAGCTCACTCACGCTAAGTCTAGAATCTAGACGTGTAGTAGTAATAGGTGTTGTAACTGTACAAGCTGAGTAGCGCACCAAGTGCTGAAGACAGGACTTGGATGTAGCTTGAACCACAGGGTGTCCGCACTCAATGTATTCTTACTGAGGAGCATCAGTGACGATGTATGCTGTACACTTGACAAGGTCCAAATACTGGAGGAAACACTTGGAGATTTGAAGGAGTTAGTGCCTGAAGAATGGTTGCTTAGGTTGAACAACCGAAGGCATACTGGACTAAGTGAACTGCATCCCCTTAAGTAGGCCTTGAAGTCCTTCTCACATGAACCTTGTCCTAAGAGTTGTAGGGAGTGACATAACCACCTGGGTGGTTGCATAACCATCCAGGCCAGTTGAAGGTTCACTCTGAAGTTATTGGGTCACCTAGAAGTTGAAGGGGTCACTAGCAACTGAAGGGTGACATGGAGGTTGAAGATGTACCGGACGATGAAGGGTCACTGGCCTACTGAGAGATGGCCTGTGACAAGATGTGAGCCCATTGAAATGGAGGAGAATTGCCCAAGTATTCGAGGACGTCCAGAAGTTGTTTTAAGTAGAACCTGGCTGTTGAAATGGGTATTTCTCATTCTTCCCCCCAGTTGAAGATGGTCCTGCAGGTTAGAGGCGAAGGAAATCCATGAGGAAACTTTGAGTGGTGAAGATGGTGATGTTTTGACGTTTGGTGGAGGTGGAAAGCGAGTTGCAGAAGGTGTGTAGGAGTGTCCGGTTGATCGCGAAGATGCCGCAGTCCAAAATCTTTGAGGGAGAGGGCTTTCCCATGCAACAGAGCCTCCGGGGCTATGAGGATCCTTCTGAAGATGCACTTTGTTGCTGGAGGAAGACAAAGGTGTTGAAATGTGTGCTGCATGGGAACCTTTGATTGGGGAGGGCGATTTGTCGGGCGCGGTTGCTGCTATTGGTAGAATTGGTGAGGTTGTTTGGAGAAATTCGCGTTGACGGCGAATTTGCCGCCACCCTGGTCCACTGGATTTTTGAGAGCAAGGGAGGGGGTTGCGCAAAATGGTGCCCTCCCCCCCTCTCGCTTCGCAGTTTCAGCGGATACTACGAGCTTCGCTATTTTCATGGAAACTGCAAATTTTGCAGTGTCCGCGGAAGCTGCGGAGAAGGACGCAGTGGCCGCTCAAGCGGCCGGTCCTCGCTCAAGCGGCCGGTCCCTAGCCAGCGGGCGATCGACGTCATTGATCGCTGACTCAGTGAGGACTGGCCGGTGGTTGGAGGACATCGGATCATCTACAACGTCGCCAAGTTGAATCGTACGAGGTGTCCGGCCTGCAGTTGAGACCGCGACCGCGTCAGCTTGGACTTTGACCGAGTTTTCAGTCACGTTGGCGAGAGGAGTTGATAGAAATACCTTTGTTGGTAGAGGTGAAGGTGAAATGTTGCCAGGTGGTTGTGAAACTGTCCAAAGCGCCTTTTCTATGCAATTTTTGGGAGGAAGAGGTTGGGAATTGCCAATAACCTCCAAGAAAAGGTCTGGGGTGACTTGCACTTTGACTAGAGAAGTTCCTGGAGCCTCAGTTGGGACTGTGGACTCCACTACAAATGCCAGAGGATTTGTCACTGGTGTAGAATTCCTCCAAATAGATCTTCTGAGCTTGGACATCCAATTTCTTGGACCCAGATTTATCTGAGAGAGACTTGGGATGGGGCGTCCGATGTTTTTGGCGGAGTCTTCCAGCACCACTTCTTCAGAGGAGCATCACATCCGCCCAAGGTTGGAGATCCCAAGTATGCATGAGGCGATGCGCATTCGCGCACAACCGGAGTATGAGTTTGGAATTCCCACCGCGGCGTTCCAGGAGCTTTGTACACACATGAACTGCGTGATGGAGGTGAGTGGTCCATCTCCATAAAGCCCGCTATGGCGGACGCAGGGAGGGTGTTTTTCTTTGTTGACGCTTTTTGTGAGAAAATCTAAGGCTGTACACCAAAATCCCAGACCCGAGTCAAGGACTTGCGAGTCCGAGTCCCGTCTTGGACTTGCGAGTCCTAGTCCGCCAGCTTGGCTTGGCTCGTGAGTCCAAGTCAGTCTTGTGTTAAGCCTCAAACTGAAGGTACATCACCACTAGGAGTCATCATGATGGTGGTCAGCGGTGGACATGGTGCATTGGTGACGTAGACTCGCGAGTTTTTCCTGGGAAACTTGCGATTTGACTGGACTCGCAAGTCTGGTCCGAGACTCGCGAGTCTGAGTCTTAAGATGGACTCAGACTCGCAATTCCAAGTCCAAAAGGTGCCTTGGGCTCGTGAGTCCGAGTCTTCCTTGAGACTCGGGAGTTTGGACTCGTGAACACCCTTAAGAAAATCTGCGACTTGCTTTTCTCCGTGAATGAAGAGCAGATTGATGGTACCGTCAAGGAATTTGGAATAGATCCAGTGTTCCTCGATGTTGATGTGTTTGGTGAGACCGTTGAACTGTGTTGAGCTGGCAAGGCTGATTGTAGACTGGTTGTCCACAAACAGGGACGTAGGTCCCTTCTGCGGAAAACTAACATCTTCAAGGAGGTTTTGTAGATTGGTGATTTCTTGCATTGCTTTGTGGCGGCCATGTGCTCTGCCTCGGTGCTACTGAGTGTGACGTGGGTCTGGTTCTTGTTGGACCAAGAGATTGCCGTGCCTCTGAGCAGGCAAAAATCGTCTGTAATGCTGCAGCGATTGTCAAGTTGTCCACCGAAGTTGGCGTCACTATAGCACTACAGCTGTAGAGAAGTGTCGGTGCCGTAAACGAGCTGTAGCATAGAAGTTGCTTTGAAGTATCGTAGCGCACCAGTCAGCTCCTTGCAAGTTCTCTGGGGATGAGATCTGTTGTAGAAAGCCAGAAGTCCGATTGCAAATTGTAGATCTGGTCCAGCACAGCTTGTTGCGTGCATGAGGGAGCTGACGCAAGAGAGATAGGCTATTTAATCCAAAGGGCCTTGATCACTTTCCTGTGGTGGAAGTGGTTGGAGAGACAGTCGAGTATCGTAGAAGTTGTCAGAAACTTTGAAACGTTTCATGATTTTCTTGGCGTATGTTTGCTGCCCGAGACTGATGGTGCGTGCCTCGCGATTGCAACCGATGTTCATGCCGAGGTAGAAGCTCACATCTGGCATGATTTTGATGTTAACTATTGCTGCCACTGCCTTTGATGTTGCTGTTGTAAGGTCTTTGTTGTGTCCGATGATGAGGATGACGACAACATAGACAACGCATAGCAGTTTGGTGATGATGTCAATGAGTCTTGATGAAGAAAGATGTAGTCATCACAAGACGAAGTTGTGAAGTTGAGATTGTCGAGGATGTTTCGCAGTTTTCGGTACCAGAGGAGGGGAGTTTGTTTCAGCCTATTAAGGCTTTTGACAAGCTTGCAAACTCTCATAGTGCCATTATCATATCCCTCTGGTTGCTTCATGTAAATTGTTGTGTCCAATTTGGCGTTGCAAAAAGCGTTCTTGACGTCAAGCTACATAATCTCCCAATCATTCACTGTTGCGAGGGAGAACATCATTTACGCTGTAGTGTAGCGGCTCAGTGGAGCGTAGGTGTCAATGAGGTCCTTCTCGGGTAAGTGCGTGAAGTCTTTTGCAAGAAGACGAGCTTTGAACTTGTCAAGGCTGCTGTCTTCTTTGGTCTTCACACAAAAGACCCACTTTACTCTGACAGTCTGCTGCCCTGTAGGAAGTTCGACGAGTTCCCACGTTCCTTGGGTGATGAGACTGTTGTATTCAGCGTCAAGTGCCTCCCTCCAACTTGTTGGATGAGGGCCGGACAGGGCTTTAGTGATGTTGGAAGGCTCTGGAGGTAGGTTGTTTGCCGTTGTCAGAGCGGCAAGCCTGTTGGTAAGAAAATACGCGTGAAAAGTGTCTTCCTCTTGATGGATGGTGCAGGCCGTAAGAGATGTTGTTGATGCTGTTTTGTCGATGTCTCTCAGTTGTTGTTGCAAGAGGTTCTAGAAGTACCCAAGCTCCGAATCGTGTTAAACACTGGAGGATTCCCGGAGCCCCTCCCATTGCTCTGATTCCTGGCCTCCTTGAGCAGAGGAACCTCTACTCATTGTTCTCCTTCATCAGGTTGTTTGTTGAGTACGAGGTGATGGCTGTTATCGTGCATTGTGATGGATTTTGTTGCCTCCACTTCCTGATCATGCGGCTGCTACAGCTCCGTCTTGGTGAGTTCTTGCTTCTCCATCTCTGCCAAAAACTACTATTCATGCTGGGCAGTTGTCTCTGACGTTTCTTCTCTTGTCTGTGTCCATGTCTTCTAAGTGAGGTTCGCATAGAAGACGATATCTCGACTGCTGATTGTTGAATGCCATGCACCTTGTCCACTGGTTAGCTGGCTGGTCGCACGAAAACACAAGGCATGTATTGCTCTATGGAGTACGCCCCCTTGGTCTCTTTTGAGATCGGCCAGGAATGCACTTCCCATAATGGGTATGTCCCCTGGAGATAATCATAGGAAACACAACATTGTGGCCTAGTTGGGACAGGTGCCGGAGCTCATGGGTCGCGGGCTCAATTCAGGCGACGGCTGCATTTTTCTTCGTGGCCCAAAATGGGACAGGAAGCTTCTAGGAAGCTCACTAGAGCCTGCCTTGAAGATGACACTTGGCAGTCTTAGGACACGCCAAGTAGGACTGTAGGCTGAGGTTGGTTCTTGCGGAGCCACTATGAGCAGAAGCATTAGAAATGCTCTGCAAGTATAAAAGCCTGTGCCCAGCATGCATCCATTTACAGTTCTTGCCTTTGAGACTCCTCACAAAGTATCCAACCAAGGACAAACACTAAAGACCTTCATGCGAACTTCATGAGGTTGCAAACCAAACGAACCTATAGTGTGGATCCCTCGTTTGAGGGTGATATGTTATCTTGGTTGAAATACCAAGAGCAGTTGGCGGCCTCCCATGTCAGGACCCGTTTTCTAGACCGTTGCTATTCGGCGCATTGACAAAGGGTTATGGGCCCACACTTATGGTTCTAAGGCACGCTTCCAAGACCGACTAGCGCGTGGTCTTGCAAGGCATACAGGTACAATAGGGGCACCAACATCGGACGGCTCCATCTGCTCCATTGGCTCCATCACCTTCTTTAGGTAGGGTGCATGCACGTAGCGGACTAAGAGGTACAGCTCTGACCATATTGGACAAGACCCTTGAGCCCCAACGGGATTAAGCTCAACCCCTTCTTAAGAGGTGGCACGACCCCGAGTCTGTTCTCTCACAATGGCACCATTGCCTTAGGCAATCATTGACAGGACGGGTATGCAACGGAACCAACTACACCTTTGAGAATGGTCATAGTGAGCAGCCTCATCAGCCTTATCAGCCTCAACAAAGCAGAGTAGCAGCGAAGTAGAGAGGACAAGCAATTACAGGAAATGGCGGACCTGACTCAAGCCCGCCTTGAGGCGAGTATGTCCAAATTCATAGGGACGAGTTTTCCCTTATGGAAATGGCAGTTTGAGATTGCCTTGAACGTGCGTGGCTACCTCAACATCCTAAAAGGGACCAAGACAACACCCGTCGATGCGATAGTGACCACGCATAGGACAGACCTTGCAGCATGGACAATGAAGAACAACATGGCTCTCACCATTCTTGTTATGTCCATCAACGAGACCTCAACACTTCCACATAACAGGATACACCTTGGCTGCCGAGGCCTGCTCAAAACTCTCACGCGTGTATCAATCAAACGCCCTAGCAAACCAACTCTTCATCTTCCAAAGGTTGATGTCAATGAGGGTGAGCGAAGGAGAATCAATACCCGTGTTTTTGCAGTTGTTTGACAATGTGCTGCAAGAGGTCCAACAAATGGAATGGAATCTCGACTCTAACATGCGTGCCACGATCCTTGTGATGGCGCTGCCAGAAATTTGGGCGTCCTTGATCATCGTATTTGGCAGTTGGAAGGAGGCAAATCTGAAGTATGAGGCTGTCGCCAAACACGTCCGCATCGAGTCCATGCGACATAGTGGCAGTGAGGCAAACATCTTAGCGTATGCCTCTCGCTTTGGTGGACAAGGTGCAAGCTCTTGCTCCAGTCATGGCAGCAGCGGAAGCGGTGGTGGTGGAGGGAAAGGCAATGGTGGCGAGAAGAGTTCCAAGAAGCCCGACAACTGTCACAACTGTGGCAAAGCTGGGCATTGGGCTAGAGATTGTCGTAGTCCCAAGAAAGAAGGCAGGAACAAATGTGAGAAGGAGAAGAAGGAGATCACCAACATGATGGCTAGAGGGTTTCCCATGAAGGGGGCAGCGCTCCTTATGCCCGGGGCATTTGCCCTTGACTCGGGAACCAACCACCACTCCTCAAAAGAAAAGGGTGGATTTGTCTCCATTGCCGAATCTGACATGCGCATCAAGTGTGCTAACGGCGGCGTTATCCAAGCCATGGGCAAAGGGGACAAGGTGATCACATTCAGTGTGAACAGTGTGGAGAAGGCAGTCAACCTTCAAAGGGTGGTGTACATGTCCTCCTTTGAAGCAAACCTGATGTCGGTTTCACAAATCCCTGATAACAACATGACTGTGGTGTTCACCAACAAGGAAGCCGTGGCCCAAAAAAACAAGGACATCCAAATTTTATACACCGAAGACGACCTCATGCTTCAAGTTCCAAGAGTCGACGGCCTCTACATGCGTCAAACCAAAGTCACCAAGGCGTCGGATTAGGGACTCTCATGTGCCACCAAGAAAGTGGCACCAGAGACAAAGGATGCACCTCCGGCGACCGTTGCGGCCGCCACATCAACCAAGGACACGGACACTGAGCTATGACACCGGTGATTTTGTCACGTGGCCAACAACTCGCTACAGAAGATACAAGAGAAAGAGGTAGACCACGGAATGGAAGGATGCACCATAAAGCATGGTGAAGGGTGTACATTGTGTGAACCATGCCTCCAAGCGAAGGCAAAGAAGAAGCCATTTGGGAGAGGAGATCAACAAGCCGAGCATGTCTTGGAACTGATACACAGTGACGTGTGTGGACCCTTCTGCACACTGTCTAGCAGAGGACACAAGTACTTCCTGACCTTTATTGACGACTATAGCCGCAAGTTGTGGATCTACTTCCTCAAAACAAACGGAGAGGTCAAGGAGAAGCTCCTTGAGTTCGTTGCCATAGTAGAGTAGCAAACGTCCAAGAAAGTGAAGACGCTCCGAAGTAACAAGGGGGGTGAGTACAAGGCATGCAAGCTTTGGCTCAAGCATCATGGCATCCACCACAAGAAAACCACCCCTTACAACCCCCAAAGCAACGGCGTTGCCGAGAGGATGAACCAGATATTGCTCGCCATGGTGTGAAACATGCTCTTCGACGACAAGCTCCCACCTCACTTTGGGACACAAGCAGCAACATCAGCATGCTACCTCTTGAACCTCACACCAGCAACCGCCTTGCGCAAGCGTGGAAAGGAGCAAGACAAGTAGCTGAAGACCCTACAGGAAGCATGGTCGGGAAATGAACCAAATGCGTCTCATCTAAAGGTATTCGGGTCAATTGCATGGGTGAAGATCCAGCCGGGAGAAGGTGGAGGCAAGCTCGATGCACGTTCCAAGAATTACGTTATCATTGGGTACGACATGTCACACAAAGCCAATCGGCTTTGGGACCAGATAGTAGGCAAGCTCATGAGGAGCCGCGACAGCGTGTTCGACGAACGCACAGTTGGAGAGGGAGAGCTACTGGACCCGATCCTTTCTCCCAAAGCAGGAGAGTGGATAGTGTTGCTTAAGTCCGGAGACCAAGCATCCCAAAACTGGCTCACTTTGCCAGCAGGTGGTGGGAATGGGAGAGTAGCTGCAGAGGATGTCGGTGCATCTGACATGGACACGGATACCGAGGCGTCTGGGGCTTTCGAGTCTGACTTGGAGTCTGACGACTCTTCTGACGACGATGACAACGATGACACACCATCACCTGTGGAAGCACCAGCACCAAAGCAAGAAGTCGCACTAGTACCCCGGTGCAGTTTGCGAACAAAGAAAGCATCTTTGTGGTATGAGGACTTTTGGACTGGCCTTAGTTGGTCGTGCATGGCTTAGGGAGAGCCATCCACAATGGCGGAGGCGATGAATGGCCCGGATGCAACCAAGTGGAAGGAGGCAGTGGACAACAAGCTCTCGTCCATTGCTGAGAACGGCACGTGGGTGCTGGTGGATAGACCCGACAAGGCCCACATGGTGGGATCCAAGTGGGTCCTCCGAGTGCAGAAGAAACAAGACGGCAAAATCAAAAAGTTCAAGGCAAGGGTAGTGGCAAAGGGGTTCTCTCAACACCCGGGCTCTAAGTACGACAAGACGTTCACGCTTGTCGTGACCTTTGCCTCCATCTGCTCTTTCCTTGCCATCGCAACCGCAAAGAACCTAGAGATATACCAGATGGACGTCACAACAGCTTTCCTCTATGGGAAGCTCGACAAGGAAGTGCTGATGGAGGTGCCCGAAGGATTCAAAGCTCCCGAGGGCAAGGCATGCAAGTTCGTGAAAGCGCTCTACAGGCTGAAACATGCCCCAAAGGATATGGTACAAAGAGGTGGACGGTTTCATGACCGATCTCTCCTTCGCCCATTGCAAAAATGATGCAAGAATGTACGTGCACGATTATGGGAGTGGGCTGATACTCGTTGCACTATATGCGGATAATCTGATCATGTGCTCTTCTTTGGTCGAGTTGCTAGATGAGCTTAAGTCTAATGTTAGCAAAAGGTTCAAAATGAAGGACATGGGTTCTCTTGAGTGCTCCCTCGGGATCGCCATCCACCACAACTAATCAACAGGCACCATCAAACTCAACCAAACCAAATACATTGGTGAGGTTCTACAGCGCTATCACATGGAAGAATGCAAACTTGTCAGCACCCCAATGTAGACCGATGAAAAACTGAAGGCCTCAATGTCGCCAAGAAATGAAGCAAAACAAAGGGAGATGCAAGACATCCCCTACCAGTCCACCGTGGGCAGCATCATGTATGCCATGGTAGATACTCATCCGGACATTTGCTACGCTATGGGACAAGTGAGCAGGTTTGTTGCCAACCCAAGGCCACAACATTGGCAGGCATTCAAGTGTATCTTGTGCTACCTACAGAAGACACGTTACATGGGCCTTGTCCTTGGAGGCGAAGAAGGTATGGACCCCCTCCGCCTGAAGTGCTACGCCGACTGGGGAGGAAATCTCGACGATCAGAAAGCCACCTCTAGATACGCGTACATCCTGAATGGCGCTGCCATCTCATGGGCCAGCAGGAAGCAAGATTGTGTTTCCGTGTCCACGGCTGATGCAAAGTACATTACTCTGTCTAAGCTATGCAAGGAGACTCAATGGCTGCATAGCCTGCATTGTAAAATGACAGTGCCACAGATGGATGCCACAATTGTACACGTGGACAACATGAGTGCCATCTTGATGGCTGGAGATGAGATCATCTTCCGGCAAACCAAGCACATTGACATACGCTACCACTACTCACGTGACCTGGTCATGAAGAACGTGGTGGAGTTGCAGCACTGCGGAACCAAGATCATGCTTGTTGACTGCATGACAAAGCTGCTAGAGAGCGACTTGCACTATGCAGAAATTTGTGGATTCGGCATGAGGAGTGCAGTAGAGGAAGGGTGAGCACCAAGGTATCAATGGAGCTCAGTGAGAGACAGGTGGGCAGAGGTGCAAGGGAGAGATTTGTTGAATGACATGCGCCTTGTCCACTGGCTAGCTGGCTGGTTGCACGGAAAGACAAGGCATGCATTGCTCTATGGAGTATGTCCCCTTGGTCTGTTCCGAGATAGGCCAGGAATGCACTGCCCATAATGGGTATGTACTCAGGAGATCATCATAGGAAACACAACATTGTGGCCTGGTTGGGACAGGCGCCGGAGCTCATGCGTCGCGGGCTCAAATCCCGCAACGGCCGCAGTTTTCTTTGTGGCACAATATGGGACACGAAGCTTCTAGGAAGCTTTCTAGAGCCTGGCTTGAGGACGACACTTTGCGGTCTTAGGACGCGGCAAGTAGGTTTGTAGGCTAAGGTTGGTTCCTGTGGAGCCACTATGAGAAGAAGCATTAGCAATGCTCTGCAAGTATAAAATCATGTGCCTTGCATGCATCCATTTACAGTTCTTGCCTTTGAGACTCCTCACAGAGTGTCCGACCAAGGGTAGACACTAAAGACCTTCATGCGGACTTCGTGAGGTTGCAAACTGAACAAACCTAAAGTGTGGATCCCTCGTTTGAGGGTGATATGTTATCTTGGTTGAAATACCAAGAGCGGTTGGCGGCCTCCCATTTTGGGACCCATTTTCTAGACTGTTGCTATCGGCGCATTGACACTAATGCAATGACAGGTTGTGATGTAGTAAAAGATCCATTCCTTTTGCGTTTCACTTTGACCGATGTAGATCTCCCATGCAGCCTTGTTGTCAAGCTTATGTCGCCGTTCTTTAGGAATGTGGTAGAGTGACATGCAGCCAAACGTACAGAGGCTGCTGATGTCAGGCCTTGTTGTGCCACGCTACGTATGGATTTGTTGGGTGACTTGCTGTTGGTAGTCAGTTTTTGACCCACGTTGCTTGTTGGAGTAGTGTTGGCCACCATGAGTCTTGAAGCTGTGATGAGAGTAGCATAGATTTCAGTATCTCCTCAAGCATACAATTGTAGCGTTCTGCCACTCCGTTCTTTGGTGGAGTGTGGGGTGCCGATTTTTGTTGTTCGATGCCTTGCTCCTTGAGTAGAGCGACAAAATCATTGCTGGTGAACTTGCCAACATTGTCTGAGCAGAGAATATGCAGCTTGGTCATGGCTTCACGTTCCACTTGTGGGAACCACTCGTCGAAGCTTTCAAAGAATGTGTCGCAGCTGATGAGAGGATATGTGCACATGTACTTGGCGGCATCGTTGACGAAGACCACAAAACACGTGTGTCCAGTTGAGGATTTGGCAAAGGGTCCACAGATGTCCATGTGGACCAGGTGTGGCTTGTCTGAAACGTCAGCTTTTGTTGCTGGAGGGAAGGATTGGTGTGCCAGCTTTGACTTGACACAAGGTTCACAGGGGTGACCTTGATCATCCTTGACGATGGTGAGGCCATCGACGAGTTTGTTCAAGTGAAGTGATTGGAGCTGGTAATTGTTTATTTGTCCAACGCGGAGATGCCAGCGTTGTTGCAATTTTCTGTTGGAGGCGACAAGGGTGAAGCTGAATTCTGATCATGCCGTTGCTCTGTAACTCTCCCTTTGCAATGAGCTCTCCTATGACCGTGCAGACCAAGAGCTCCATGTCTTTTGTGGTGAAGCGTAGTCCCTTCATCATGAGTTTGCCCATGGAGATGAGGTTTGCGGAGATGCTAAGGACATCCATCACGTCAATAATGGTGACGTCGATGTTGTTGTGTGCACGAGCTTTGAGATTGCTGATGCCGTTGACAGGCAGTTCTGCCATACTCCCCACCATCACTGTAGAAATCTTTGGGTATGGTATGAGGTTGTGTAGGGTCCTGGCGACATAGGTGATGTGTTCGTTGCTCCCGCTGTCCAAGTAGAAGACATCTGAATATTGTGGAAGCTGTTTCTTCTCAGCTGCAGAAAGGTTTGCGTAGCAGGAGAAGCCATACTTCTGTCCCACTTCATCTGCTGCCACTTTGGTGTTGGTGGTATTGTCTTCATCCTTGTGCTTCTCTGACTGTTGCTCGTCCTTGCTTATGACTTGGAGAGCTTGTTTTTGTTTGGTCGGTACCCCTTGTTGCCGCGGTATATGCCTTGATGGTTTGATGCCTTCTCTTTCCTGCTCATGTTGTTGTCGCATCCAGCAATCTTTCTCAAATTTTCCCCTTTCTGCTGTAATATGTGCACGTGATTGCAAGATTTTGCCCAGAGATGAGAGATGCAATGTTTGCTAGGGAATTGATGATGACATCATTCACTGACTCGGGGTGGACAATGGTGAATATGATTGCGATGAGCTTTTTGCAGAATACAAATTATCCCGTGTTTGTGAGGACATCTTGGAGCCACAGTGAGCAAGGTTGACGAGTGCTTGCTCATGGTGTTGTTCCAGCTGCTTTTCACATTGTTCCTGAAGTAACATCGTATAGACAAAGTTTTTGCTGAAGAGGTGAGGCGGTGTGTAGCAAAGCATGCGGTTCACATCTCCCTGTTCGTCGCCAAGACCATTCATGATGTAGGATACAAAGTGGGCTTCTGGAAGCGGTGAATCTGTGACAGTGAGCAGGTCGCGAATATTGTGTGGACGTTGGCCTGCTACTGCTGCTTGAGGTACTGCCATGCTGAGTAGGTAGGTTTGGTCGTGTCTTTGTACATGCGAAGGGCTTGTTGGATACGTGGTACCATGCTTTTGAGGAGGACTGAGTATGCCATGAAGCTGTAGTAGTTGAACTATTTGAGGAAATCTGGTGGGCTGTCGGGAGCTGGGGGTCTGCACTGCGCGTTGAAGAACTGCCACAACTTGTGTGGATGAGTTGTTGCTTCAAAATTAAAGGTCCATTGGGAGAATTCTTCACCATTGAACTTCTCTGTGCTGTTTCTTGTGCTTGCAGAGTGTTAGAGATTGCTGGCATGCTCACCAGGTCTGGAGAATAGGAAGCCGGAGGCAAGAGTTGTATTCCTCCAGCAGATGCGGACGAGTTGACTATTGTAGGCTGAGCTGGTACGTGATTGGCTGGTGCAGGATGAACTGATTCAGGATGAACTGCTTGAATGGTTTGGGGTTTGCTGCAATTACTGCTTGTGCGTACTGTTGCATCAAGTTATTGATGCAAGTATGAGTCTCTTCCTGTAGCTGAGAGACCATCTGTTGTGCTTGTTGCGTTGTTGCGGTCAGGCTTTCTTCGGCTTGTTGACGTTGCAGACTCTCATGCTGTTTGTGCATGTCTGCTTCTTGCATCTGACAATTGAACTTGTTCTGAAGTTGGGTTAGAGTGAGAATCAAACTAAAGGTGGAGTAGTTCAATTTACACTGCATACTGTGTGGAGAGTGTAGTCATTTCTGCCTGCTGCTGCTCTTGACCACGTTGCATTCCTTGCATGAATGCCTACTGTTGTAGGCGCTAGAAGTCCTTCACTTTGTCCATGGTGCTTGCATTCCTTCTGTCCGTTGCTGTTGGTTACAGGCCGTCACCCTGCTCTGATACCATGTGAAGAAAGCTAGAATATTGATGGATGAAAGCACACTTGGACACAAGATTTAGCATACAAAATTAGTTAGCATATACTTATACACATACATCAAATGAAGAAGTATGTACAAGGATCCGAACCCACTCAACTCACTCACGCTAAGTCTGGAAACCAGACGTGTAGTAGTAGTAGGTGTTGTAACTGTACAAGCTGAGGAGCGCACCAAGTGCTGAAGACATGACTTGGATGTAGCTTGAACCACAGGGCGTCCGCCCTGGATGCCTTCTCACTGAGGAGCCTCAGTGACGATGTATGCTGTACACTGTACAAGGTCCAAGTTCTGGAGGCTGCACTTGGAGATCTGAAGGAGTTGGTTCCTGTCAAATGGCCGCTTGGGTTGAACAACTGAAGGCATACTGGACTGAGTGAACTGGTTCCCGTTAAGTAGGCCTGGAAGTCCTTCTCATATGAACCTTGTCCAAGGAGTTGTAGGGAGTTACATGACCACTTGGGCGATTGCATAACCTCCCAAGCAAGCTGAAGGTTCACTTGGAAATTCCAGGACCACATGGAAGTTGAAGGGGTCACTAGCAGCTGAAGGGTCACCTCAAAGTTGAAGATGTATTAGAAGATGAAGGGTCTGTGACCAACTGAGAGATCGCCAGTGACAAGATATGAGCCCATTGACTTGGAGGAGAATTCCCTGAGTATTTTAGGACATCCAGAAGGAGTTTTAAGTAGAACCCGGCCGCTGAAACTGGTGTTTTTCAACAAAGGCGTGCCTCAATATTCTCAAATCACCCCCAACGTTTTGGCAGGGTTTCTTGTATCAGCCTCTTATGTCGCGTCATCACACACTTCAATCAACTCAAGCATCCAAGATCCCAAGGAAGCCCCATTCTTGTTTTGCTTTTTGCATGTATATGCACTATGGTTCCGACACTAATCATCCAAATGCACTTTCTGCTAATGATAAGTTATCCAAATGTTTCAATGCCTCAAGTTGCCTCTTATTCTACAACTTCTACCTATGAACCATTTGTGTTCTCCTAGGCATAACATGTGGAGCACAGCAGTGCTTGGGGGACAACCGATGACTTTACTCTTATGTGACACATTTATTCCCTACATCTCCACCATCCAGGAGTTCACAGTAGCAGCAACAAGAGTGGAAGCAGCTAGAGCAGCACCAATGGCAACACCGGAAAAAACATTGGCAATGGAGGCAACAACGATCTTCTGATCTCTTTGTGCCACCGTTCTCTGTAGAGAGTGATTAAGGGGGTTGCTATTGGTGTGCTCTCATTTCTCTGGATAGTTGAAGGAACTACCAACAACACTCTCACTGACACCTCACTTCAGCATAATTCCTGGCAATGTAATACCAATTGGTTGACTCCTGCCCAGCCATTTCCACAGATGTTTGTTGTGCCACTCTTATTCCACAATCAGTGCCATCTTCACCATCACTCCCTTGGTCACCATCAATGCCTT
The DNA here is from genome assembly GCA_023375785.1 of Penium margaritaceum. Lineage (NCBI taxonomy): Eukaryota > Viridiplantae > Streptophyta > Zygnematophyceae > Desmidiales > Peniaceae > Penium > Penium margaritaceum. Next base: position 49,578 of record SZWC01011624.1, on the reverse strand, counting down.
CGTCGCCATCACTGCCTTCTTCATCATCACTGCCTTCGTCACCATAATTGCCTTTGTCTCCACCACTGCCTGTGTCACCATTATTGCCTTCATTACCATCAGTGCTGTCATCACCATATGTCCTTATCACCATCACTTCCACCACTAGTGCTGTGCATCATCACTACCAGCTTGCTTTTTATAGTCATGACTCGTACCAACCTGTGAGGGCCAGCTCATTAACGTTTCCCCTTGTCATTGCCGTTGCCGCTCTTCAACTGGCCTTCATTTTGTAGGCGTTTTAACCATTTTTGTCAGTTTCTTTGGCGTTGTCTTCACCATAGGCGTTCCCACCGGAGCTGCCATAGCTGCTGCAATCCCTTGCTTGCACCGCTGTTGCTGTGGCTGTCATCGTCATTTTTTTTTCACTGTCGTGCCACCGCTGCCTTCTTTTTTGTCATTTTTGTTGTGGTTTCCAACATTTTTTTGAAGTTTTCTTCATCTTTATTTTGCTTTTGTTGTCATTTTCATTGTTTTTATTGTTGTCATCGTTGTTGTAGTCAACTTCATTGTCGTCGTCATCACTTTCATCATCATCAACTCTGTCATCCTTGTTGTCTCCATCTTCATTGTTGTGGTTGCCATCATCATCCTCATCATTTTTTTCTTCGTTGCCGTCATTGTTTTTGTTGTCTTCGCCACCACTGTTTTTGTCGTTGGCGTCTTCATCATTGCCATTTTCATCGCGGTTTCTGTTGACATTGCCATCACCGCCGCCATAACTGTTGCCATTGCAGTTGCTGTCGCTGCCGCTGCCACTGTTGCAGTTGCGGATGCTGTCGCTATCGCAATCACCGTTGTCGTCATATTCGTCCTTGTTGTGGTGGAAATCACCATCACTGTCGCCTATGCTGCACTGCCACTGCTGCCGCTGCCATTGTCATCTTTGTCATTGTCGCTCCCGCTGCCACCACCGTAGCCGCCGCCATTGGCCTTGTCATTTTTTTCTTCGTCCTCCGCCTCATCGTCTTCATCATTATCATCATCATTTTCCTCATCGTTGTCCTCCTCCTAGCCGTTGTTTTCATCTCATTGTTGCTGTCATCGTTGTTTTTGTCGTCGTCGTCGTCTTCATTGTCCTTGTTGTTGTCGTCGTCGTCGTCGTTGTCGTCATCATCGTCATCGTCGTCGTCGTCGTCTTCATCGTCCTTGTCATAATTGTTGTCGTCATTGTCTTTGTCATCTCTGTCATCGTTGTCTTTGTAATTCTAATCTCCACTGCAATCATCTCAATATCCAAAGATGCCATCATTGTCTTCGTCTTCATCATCGCCGCCTCTGCCACATTCATAACCTCCGTTACCATTGCTACTGCCACTGCTCCAATATTTCATCATTGTCACCGTCACTGTTGCCTTCATTCTCATTGTCGCCTTTGTTGTTCCCACCACTGGCGTGTCGCTACTCTCTCAACCGCTGCCGCTGTAGCCACCGCTGCTGTGTTCTTCCTTATCTGGGTTCTCACCAAAATCCTTATTGACGTTCTTGCCGGCCTTCTCACCTTCCTTGACATTACTGTTCTGGCTGTAAATATCTCAGGCGCCACCATTGCTGTTCCTGACGCCGTTGTAGCCACTGCTGCCACTGCCTTTGCCACCATTTTTTGTCATTTCTGTTGTTGCTCCATCGTTGTCATTTCTGGTGCAGTGGCCGCCGCCATTGCTGTCTTCTCCATCCTTGCAGTTGTCTATGTTCTAAATCCCGTCTACGAACTTATCATCCATGGTAACATCCCTCCTGCCCTTGCGTCTGCTATCTTTGCTGCTGCCACTGCCCTAGTCTTTGTCTTTGTTGTTGTTACTGTCATCATCACTGTTGTTGCCACAGCTGCTGCTGCCCCCGCCGTTGCAGCAGCAGCAACTGCAGGTACTACAGCCGTCACCACCGCTGACCCCACTGCCTCCGCTGCTGCCCCTGCTGTTGCCACCGCTGCCACCACTGCCGCCACTAATGCTGTTGTTGCTGCTGCCAATACCACTTTCATAACTGTCGCCGCTGCCAGTCATTGTCGCTGTCGTCATTGTCATTGGCAGTGGCGGTAACGGCAGCATCGGCGGTGCCGTAGGCGTCAGTGTCGGCACCGTCATCATTATCATTGACGTCATCGTTGTCGTCGTGTTTTTTGTATTTTCCATTCAAATGTACAGAGCAGGCTTGCTTCTATTAGGGGGAGAGAGGAGGGGGGGGGGGGGGGGGGGGGGGGGGGGGGGGAATGGGGGTCTTCCGCAGCCTATCTGCAAGCGGATCTTCTTAGAATTAGCTTGTCGAGAGATTTTCTCCATGCCATGGCTTGCAATCACACCAATCCTATGAATGACAGGGCACAACTTTTTCCTTCTGTCCTCAAGATACCCATGTGTGGAACCCTTGAAGGTCATCAGCATGAGATGCGCTTTTCTCCCTCTATCCATGAGCTCTTTCATAATCTGCCTGCAACTTCTGAATCCCTTGTGTAGAGCAAAATGAGCTGAAAAGGTGCAATTCATGTGGCTTGTGATGTGGAGGGGCGCTTGTGGATGGCAGGAATACGCCAGGCATTGAAGTATAGTTGTTCTTGCGAACGTCTCTACCCTTGTCAGGTGGCGGAACTTTGGGAAACCTTCCAATGGCACAAAGCCAGACTTTAAATCTTGGGCCATAAATGCGTTATAAACATCACAATTGCATCCTCTGCTTGGTGCAGAGGATGAAACCCCAAGTTTCTTCCCAGAGGTCCGGGGTTCAAACTTGTATCAGCACGTTTCTGGCCAGAGTCCCAATTGCCAGTTGGAACAGGACCTCGGTGGCCGCCGTTGGAGCGGACTTCACCGAGCTGGTCTCGCATCCAGCCGCTCGAGCCTGGCCCCCATTGAGCCAGCTGTGGCCCCTTGATGCTCTCTCGCCGTTAACGGCCAATGACACCGGATGTTTGTTCCCTGATTCACACAAGCAGAGGCGATTTGTGTCCTCGGCAAATGCGGCTCTGCACAGTGGTGCTATCCGCCCGACCAAGAAAACACATAAATGTACATATACAACAACAATAATGATAACAATAATAATGACAATAACATCAGAATTGCAGTGGAGCACATTGGTGGCAACCGTTGCCGTCATCACAGCCGTAACTGCAACAGCTAATGGTTCAGGCCATCAAGACCTAACTCACACAAAATCCTGTTTAAAGGCCACTTGTGACCCGCAGTTCATTCCAAACATGCTACAAAATGACACTGTCCTGGCTTTTGGCATTGTCCAAAATGCAATCTGGTCGCACTGGCTTAAATTGGAGACTGCTGATCTGCAGTGTAGTGGAATGAAAGTGAACGCCCTGTTCCAGCTTTGGGAACTCATAGCACTGATGTGACATCCAAGTTCCAAAAAAGGGTTCTTTTGGAACTTACTTCAGGAAAATGAGGACCGAAGTGCCAAGAGTTGCCATTCCCAATACATAATGCATAATCTAGGCCTGGCTACTTGTGTGGCTGCGGCGAAAGCAACTGGGTAAACTGGAATCCCAAACTCTACACTCCGAGACTGCGACCAGAACATTTGCGACAGTGAAGGATGCAACTGTGACCACAATCATAGCGCCACAGGTCACGGAACCTTTAACTACGGATCTGAGTCGTGATTGTATCACTTGCACCAGAAAAAACCACGAACGATGTTCGGGGACTCCAAGATCTGCATGTGGGAGAACAGAAGATTTGTACACTGCAATTACCATGACAACAGAAACTGTGACCAACGTTTTTTCCCTTCTACCAAGATCTTCTATGGTGCATGCAGTATATTCCCACAGAAAAAGCTGTGGCGGAGAGAACGTCCACTGTAGAAATTACAGCCGGAACTTCAACCACTCAAACATAGATCTCAATGATATCTGATGAAAGAGTAGTGAAGGAGTGCGGCTGTCAAAACTGGAACAGTGAGAACTGTCAACCAACCTGAGGCAAACGGACTAGAAAACAGGGCCGACACAATAGCACCTGCCGTCCGCTCCTAGAATTTCAGCTAGGAGAAGATATCACCCTCAGTATCACGGTTCCACACTGAGCAGTTCCTAGGCAATCGCTTGCTAGCAACTGTGTCCACTTAACACTTGGTCACTTTCGCGCTAGGTGCTAGTCAAAGACTAACTCCTGGGGCTTAGACCAACCAGTGTCTTCTTTATACTGTTCCTTAGTTGGACAACTCTGTGAGGAGCATCTAAGGCCAGATTGTGTAATTAGAATGAGGAATGAGCCTGGTACATATAGTCCTAGGCCTGGCTTCTAAGGTGTGTGGGTAGTGACACTTTTGGGGTGGTCACTCCACACCACCTCACCAGTCCGCCAATTGGCGCATCCACTGACTGCCAAGTGGCGCACTCTCCTCATGCACGAAGAAATGTCTAAAAAACTTCCCCTGTGCTAGAAGGTCAAAAAACCTCCTGCGCACATCAAGGCTCGATCGCAGGACCTGTTGTCCCTAAGTCCAACATGCTATCCGTTGCGCTACACTTCTGGTGTCTCGCTTGGACTTGCACCACGAACAAGGTCTGGGGGACTTACTCCAAGGGAGCAGTGCATGCCCAACCTGTCCGTCAAGCCATAGTAGTGGCCATGGGGCATAGAAGAACAACAATCTGTCCCTTGTACCTTAGGCCACCTGCTGTGGTAGTTTTTCTTTGTCATGAACCTGTAGCTCTAGGTTGTGTATGTGCATGTCAGCTTTCTTGGTCTTTAGTTCTCATCTCTTGCATCCACCATGCCGACTCCTCAAGCACTTGCAACATGAAAGTCGCTGTCTAGCAGCTTTGTCAAGAAGTCGGCAAGCATTTTCTTGGTTGCGTCGTGCTCTAGTTCCACGACACCCTTGGCAATAAGGTCACGTGAGAAGTGGTACCGAATATCGATGTGCTTTGTACGCCGGGAGATCATGTCGTCCTCTGCCATAGTGATGGCACTTTGGTTGTCGATGCGGATGACCGTTGCTTCCTCTTGTGGTGCCTTGATCTCATCAAGCAAACTGCGAAGCCACTGTGTTTCCTTGCACTCTTCGGAGAGTGCAATGTACTCCGCCTCAACAGTAGAAAGCGAGACGCAGTCCTGCTTCCTGCTTGCCCACGAGACCGCACCACCATTGAGAAGATAGACAAACCCTGAGGTGGACTTCCTGTCATCAATCCGTCCTCCCCAGTCCCCGTTAGTGTAGCATGTCAGTCGCAGCAAGTCTGATCCTTCTAGACCTCCAAACCGAAGTCCGACGTGTCGAGTCTTCTTGAGGTAGCGAAAAAATCCGCTTCACCACTTGCCAATGTTCTGGCCCAAAGTTGGCCACAAACCTGCTCACCTGACCCACTGCATAAGCAATGTCAGGTCGTGTTCCCACCATTGCATACATGAGGCTTCCAACGGCGGACTGGTATGGAATGTTTTGCATCTCCCGCTGGTCTGCCTTGTTGCTTGGTGACTTGGAGGAGGAGAGCTTGCAGTCGGAGGGCGTGGGGGTGCTGACGGGCTTGTAGTCCTCCATGTTGTAGCGCTTCAAGATGTCCATGATGTACTTGGTCTGGTTGAGCTCGATGGTGCCTGCTTTGCGGTTGAGGTGAACAGCAATCCCGAGGTAGTACTCAAGAGGTCCCATGTCCTTTATCTTAAATCTTCCGGCCAGATTTTTCTTGAGGTCCATGAGGGCCTCGTGCGAGGAAGAACACATGATAAGATCATCCACGTACAACGCCACAAGTAGCAAGCCACGTTCGTCCTCCCGCACATAGACGCTAGGGTCATTCTTGCAATGTGCGAAGGAGATCTCAGCCATGAAGCTGTCCATCTCCTTGTACCAGATCCGTGGGGCCTATTTCAGCCCGTACAACGCCTTCACCAGCTTGCACACCTTACCTTCGGGTGCGTTGACACCTTCCGGTACCTCCATTAGCACCTCCTTGTCGAGCTTCCCATAAAGGAAGGCTGTCTTCACATCCATCTGGTGGATCTCAAGGTCTTTGGCGGCAGCGACAACAAGCAGGGACCTGATGGAGGCAAACGTGACGACCGGTGCGAAGGTCTCATCGTACTCAGACCCCGCGCACTGTGAGAACCCTTTCGCCATGACCCTTGCCTTGTACTTGTCGATGCTATCATCTTGCTTTCGCTTCAACCTGAGCACCCACTTCGACCCCACCACGTGAGCGTTAGCGGGTCTGTCCACCAGCACCCATGTGCCATTTTCTTCGATGGACGCGAGCTCGCTGTCCACCGCCTCTTTCCACTTGGCCGCATCGGGCCTTGCCAGCGCCTCAGCCACAGTGAGCGGCTCTCCCTGAGCCAAACAGGATCAGCTCAGTCCAGTCCAGCTTCCAGTGTCAGTGTCGTACTTTGGAGTTTGTTTTCTTTGTCGTGTGCTGCGACGTTGCATTGCTGGTGGATGTTTGCCATGCTGTTGCTCCTTTGGTGTCGGCTGCCCTGGAGTTAAATTTTCCTCTTTTGAAGAGCCACTGGCCTCCGAGCTGGTCTCAGAGGCCTCGGACGTCTCCGACTCTGTGTCGGAGCTCGCCGCTGCGTCAGCCTGCGCAGCCGCTCCCCCTGGCACACCACTCTTCTTCACGGCCTGCCGCACTGGCACCACTTGCCAGTTTTCAGGAGCTTGATCTCTTGACTCTAGCAGCACCAACCACTCCCTGTTTTGGAGTTTCCGTGGGATCAAGCATCTCTTCCTTGCCTGGTTTCCTCTCGTCAAAGGTTACATCCCGGCTGGTGATGAGTCTTCTTCCTGCCAGGTCCCACAAGCGATCTGTCTTGTGGGCCGTCTCATAGTCCACCATAACGCACTTTTGTGCTCTTGAATCCAGCTTGCCGGCACCCTCACCCGCCTGGACCTTTACCCATGCGGTGCAGCCGAATACTTTCAAGTGTGATGCGTCTGGCTTCTTCCCTGACCAAACTTCTTGTGGCATCATCTGTTGCTTGCCCTTCTTCTTTCCGCGCCTGCCCAGAGCAGCCGCAGGAGTCAGGTTGACAAGATAGCATGCCGTTCTTGCCACTTCTGCCCAAAATTGCGGTGGAAGCCTTGCATCAAAGAGCATGCTACACACCATGCCGAGGATGGTCTGATTCATCCGTTCGGCAACACCATTGCTCTGCGGCGTGTAAGGCGTTGTGGGCTGGTGGTTGATCCCATGTTGCCACAACCAGCCCTTGCATGCCTCGTACTCTCCGCCGTTGTCGCTCCGCATCCCTTTGACTTTCTTTCCGGTCTGCCGCTCCACCATGGCGACAAACTCCTGCAACTTTTCTTTGACCTCTCCCTTTGTTTTGAGGAAGAAGATCCACACCTTGCGGCTGTGGTCAGAAAATACTTGCTACCACCGTTTGACGCCGTGCGAAAGGGTCCACACACGTCGGTGTGAATCAGGTCAAGGGCTGATTCTGCGCGGTGACCATTGCGCTCAAAGCGCGTTTGTTTGGTCTTGCCTTGGAGGCAAGGTTCACACAGGCTGCCACACCCAACTGCATCCTTCTGACAACCATCCATGCCACGGACCAGCTGTTGTTGCTGAATGACTTGGAGCGTGCTGTTTGCAACGTGCCAAAAGCGTCTGTGCCACAGATCAGCGTCTTCGTCCTTTGCGGTAGAGGTTGCTTTTTCAGTTCTCGTTGGTGTGCTCTCCTGTGTTGGTGCCGAGACCACTGCCTCCGCTGCACCTGCATGACCCTCGTCTTCCGAGGTCTTTGCTGCCATTGTCTGCAATACGTAGAGTCCGTCAACCCGTGGAACCTGTGCCACAAGATCTTTGTTGGCATAGAGGACCTTGATGTCCTCGTTCCTGGCGATGACCGCCTTCTTTTGTGTGAACACCACTGTCATGTCGTTGTCCGTTATCTTTGACATTGACAGAAGGTTTGCTGCAAAGGAGGGCATGTAGACCACGTCACGCACCCGTAGATCCTTCTCTTCACCATTAAGGTTGATGCTCACCAACTTGTCTCCCACGCCCTTTGCGTTGACAACACTGCCGTTTGCACATCTGAACCGCCGATCGGTGGGGCCGATGGAGACAAATCCAGCTTGGTCGTTGCTGGAGTGATGATCGGTGCCGGAGTCGAGCCCAAAAGCTCCTCGCCTGAGCAGCGCCGCTCCTTTTGCTGGAGGCGTGCTCTGTGCCATCATGTTGGTGGCTTCTTTGCCACCCTTTTTGTTGCCTTTGTTCCCACCGCTTCCGTTGTCTTCCTTCTTTGGCGACCTGCACTCTCTTGCCCAATGCCCAGGTTTACCGCAGTTGCGGCAGTTACCCTGTCGCTTGGGAGCCTTGCCGCCATTGTTGCCTCCGCCACCACCGCTTCCGCTGCCACCTTTCTGACCAGAGGCTGACCCTTTGCTCCCGCAACCACCGTAGCGTGCGGCATAGGCTGAGAAGTTAGCCTCACTTCCGCTGTGGCGCTTGGACTCATTTCGCACGTACTCGGACACTCCCGTGTACGTCAGGTCGTCCTCCTTCCAGCCGCCCATGACGGTGATCATTTGGCTCCAGCTCTCCTGTAGCGCCATGAGGAGGATCATGGCTTGTGTGTTCTCGTCAAGGTCCCAGTTCATCTGGCGAGCCTCGCCAAGGAGTCCTTCAAACTCCTTTAGGAAATCGGGGATTGATTCGCCCTCATTCACCCGCATGCTGATCAGCCGTTGTAGGATGAATAGCCTGTTTGCGAGAGAGGTGGATTGGTGCACGCGCTTGAGCTTGTCGTAAGCTTTGGAAGCCAATGTGTACCCAGCAATGATGGGAACATACTTCTTTGCTATCGCGTTGCTGAGGAATGACATGACAATATCATTTCGATCCATCCATGCCTCATGCTCAGATGTGCCTTCCGCGGGAACCTGCTCCTCTCCCTTCAGTAGCTTGATGAAGCCGCGCACTTTCATCGCCAGCTCGAACTGCCATCTCCAAAGGGGGAAGTCAATCCCCTAGAAAATGGGGATTCCTCCCAGGGGTCCAAGACCTTGCGGCACTGACATAGCACTCACATTTGCTCCAGTGGTCTGCCCTGTGGTAGCCACTGTTGAGCTTGAGGACTGCCCTGCGGCAGCGACCACTCCTCCCGATGGGTCAACCATTTTTTTTGCCCTTGTCTGCTTCCCACGTCTCTGCTGCGTTGAGGCCGATGTAGGCTGATGTTAGCTGATGTCTGCTACCGGTTTTAGGATGCAGATCCGTTGCTTACCCCTCCAGCCGATGTTCACCTGCAGACAGAGAATACATATACACCAACACACCCAGGGTCTTGCCACCAAGGGCAGAGCTTGTNAGCCGTTGGAGCTGATGAAGCTGATGGAGCTGATGGAGCTGATGGAGCCGGCGTGTGCACTTGGAGAGAGCGTACCAGAGTTGAGCGAAGCGTGCCTTACAACTGGTCAGTGTGGGCCCATAACCCTTTGTCAACCGGCCTGAGGCAAACAGACTAGACAACAGGGCCGACACAATAGCACCTGCCGTCCGCTCCTAGCATTTCAGCTAGGAGAAGATATCACCCTCAGGATCACGGTTCCACACTGAGCAGTTCCTAGGCAATCACTTGCTAGCAACTGTGTCCACTTAACACTTGGTCACTTTCGTGCGAGGTGCTAGTCAAAGACTAACTCCTGAGGCTTAGACCAACCAGTGTCTTCTTTATACTGTTCCTTAGTTGGACAACTCTCTGAGGAGCATCTAAGGCCAGATTGTGTAATTAGAATGAGGAATGAGCCTGGTACACATAGTCCTAGGCTTGGCTTCTAAGGTGTGTGGGTAGTGACACTTTTGGGATGGTCACTCCACACCACCTTACCAGTCCGCCAATTGGCGCATCCACTGACCGCCAAGTGGCGCACTCTCCTCATGCACGAAGAAATGTCTAAGAAACTTCCCCTGTGCTAGAAGGTCAAAAAAACTCCTGCGCACATCAAGGCTCGATTGCAGGACTTGTTGTCCCTAAGTCCAACATGCTATCCGTTGCGCTACACTTCTGGTGTCTCGCTTGGACTTGCACCACGAACAAGGTCTGGGGGACTTACTCCAAGGGAGCAGTGCATGCCCAACCTGTCCGTCAAGCCATAGTAGTGGCCATGGGGCATAGAAGAACAACAAGAACATCATTGTTGGATGGGATTGGAGCTACGACTGATAGTGGCAACGAAAACAGGGATGGGGTCATGAACAGCCTCTGGGAATACTGCTTCCATCTTAACATCGACTGTGACCAACTGTGTTTGCGACCGGCATAACATTTGCTCATTGATTTCCACTGTATGTTTTTAACAAGGATATTATTTATAGAAATGGAAAACATGCAAGCCACCCCTGCACCGGCACATCTACGGGGTATAAAAAGTGTTGCCGCCATCAACAGCATATGAACGGTGGGAATGAGACAGAAATAGAAAGAGGTGAGCTAGGTACCGGCAAAGACCGGTTCAACCGAATACATAGCGGATAGCCCAAGGGCAAGTGGCAGCCCCACACCATGTAACAGCGGAATATCCTCTCCCTCCGGGCGGTCATCTGCCGCCGCGTAACACACGACATTGTAGAAACGGATGGCCGCACACTGGCTGCGCACACCAGCGATGGAAACCCGCTGTGCCACAATAGCCACAGCACGCTGGGCCCAGCGCTGGAACACCTCTGCAGAGCACTGTCGTGGCCCACGTGCCAGGCAGATCCTGGCGAGGCGGGCCAGGAAGGAGCAGAAGTGGGCGCCCATGCCGCCCAAGGTCTCCCATGCAAGAGGGCGCATGTGGCGCCCTGGCCGTGCCGACGGCCGATACCGCTCCACCTTGCCTCTCTCTGCTGCCTCAACAGCCACGCCTGGCCCGTATGCTCTATCCCCCTGGGGATCCACCGTAGTCACATCAAGAACCCAGGTCAAGCCTGACTCAGGGTCCGACAGCATCAGGTCCGGACGTGGCTCACCCCGCGCCCCATCTGCCTGGCGGGGCACGCCCCCGCTCTCAACCGTAAATGAAAGCCGGTGCTCGCAGAAGATGTCGGCAAGCTCATCCCTGATGGCGTTGTGAACGCGCTGGATGGCCCCATCAATCGTCCATCTCCTGGTCACTGCTCCTGGGTCCATACCATCAAGGCCTACCTGCTCCAGGTGGGGCAGAGGGAGGCCCAACCACAGCTGGGCATGAAGATGAAAGTCTGCCGGGGCCAGGTACGTCCGATCCTGTCGGCCAGGTGGAGTCGCCTGCAACCAGAGGGCACTGCCCCTCGTCGCCGTTGCCAAGCAACGCTGGTGGGCATGGCACTCACAGCCATGCCGGTGGGCGCATGCCTCCGGGCCCCCTTGTGCGCACCCACAGCGTCTTTGCGCCAGAAGGCCACACGCCGCAATCCACCCCTCCCGCCGAAACGAGTACCACTGTCTGTACATCCGCTGGTACAGCCCCGGCTGTACGCCCTGCTGTAGCGCCTCCAAGGTAGGTAGGGTCGCAAACACCGGCCTGGGCAGCTCCTCCTCCACCAGGTCCCAACCCGGTGCCAAGTGCTGTAGCGCGCCATCCGCTGGAAGGAAGGGGGTGAACTCGCCGGTGAGAGCCGGCAAAAGACTCCCTGTGGAGCAGGCATAGGCTAGTGGAGCCCGGTCTCTCGCCCCCAACAGACCTGCTCCGCCGGCGACAAATGGCAACTGCAACTGCCATTGGGCCAAACGCTGTAGTTCGAAGGCCACCGAACCCACCTCCCGAGCCTGTGCAATCAGTAGGAGGCGTAGAACTGCCTACCAAATGGCCTGGTCGAAGCGGTGCAGAGTCTCCAGCCAATGCTCCTCAGGCGGGAGCGCCCGCACGCAAAAGTCCACCCGGGGGATGATGCACAGTCGGAGCAAGGTCATAGCCGCCTGCACCTCCTCCATCTGTCTCACCTGCGACAGACCTCGCAGCTGCTCCTGTAGCCATCCCTCTGCCCATGCTACCTGGAAAACTGCGTCGCCCACCGGGCACCCCAGCAGCACCACACCGTCCATCGACAAGGGATCCCAAAGAGCACCTGGGGCACCTCCGCCTCCGTCCGCCGCAGTAGGAGGCACTTCCGTGGCTGGATGTGTAGGCCACATAGTGCCGCTGCTGCAACCATGGAGGAGAAGGTTGCTGCCAGGAGCTGTGGAGGGGCGGTCACCGTCACATCGTCTGGATAGGCCCCCACATGGCCTCGACGCTCCCCCCAAGCCAGCGTCAGCACCTGAGAACCTGCCTCGAGCACCGGTGCAAGAGCAAGGTCAAACAAAGCAGGGCCGAGGGGATCTCCCTGGCGTATACCTCTGGCACTCTCCAGCACCGCCGGTGCGCTGACACCGAAGAAGAGCAGCTGCGTCGGGGTGGTGTAAAACTGTCGCAAGAACGGGATCCACATGCCAAGGCCCCGATCTCGCACCGCCTCAAACACCGCCGCCCGCTCCACCTTGTTAAAGGCATTGCAGACGTTGAGCCAAAGCAGCCAAAAGTCTGGGTTGGCCGAGAGGATGGCACACACCCCATGAACCAGCACCCCCGCCCACTCCGACACACCTATGCCGAACTGGTGAAGTGAAGTGCTCGGTGCAAGCGGTTCCGTAGGAGGAGGAGTCGGCCAGCGAGTCGGACCCAAACCTCACCAACCGCCAACAGCCGGACCCCTTCTGCCTCTGAAGCTCCCTTCAAAATAGGGATGAGTCTGCTCCGACCCATGCACGTCGCCGCCTCTGCCGGCATGGCCCCATCTAGCATAGCTCGTATGACCCCCCCCACGCCCTCCATGCACGCCAGTGAGTCCAAGGCCAGGTCACGTAGCAGGTCCATAGTGAGACCAAGGGGACCTGCTGAAGAACCCCGAGGCGCGTCCCGCAGCGCCTCCTCCATCATCTCCTCCGTCACCCCAGCCGCTCCACCCCCTGGTGTCTGGAAAGAGTGGACCCATGCCGGGATGGGTAACGCGGCGGGAGGATGCCACTCTCTGAGAGCAGCCAAAGTCGTGGCCATACCCGCTACTGGTGGTCGTCCCTCGAACTGCTGCATCGCCCTCGATAATGCCCCAGCATGCACCATGCTGGCCGCACACTCGCGTGCTCTCGCCCCCTCCTCACCCTGCTCAGCCGCCGCCTATCGCGTGAATGGACGGGCTGCCACCCAAGCCCGCTAGGCGGGACACACAGAGGCACAGGCCTCATCCAGAAGCCCCGCCTAATCGCCTGCCTTGAAACGGGCGCAGCGCTCAAGGACGACGCTGTCAACAGAGCGAAGATCAGGGTAGGCTTGGCCGCGAGAGCTAATCCGCCGCCCTCGCCAGAGCGGTCTGTGTGGGGCTAATGAAAAGGCGGGGTCCCCCAGCTGCTCCTTGAAGGAGGGCACTCGACATAGCAGCACCTGGAAGTGGAGGAGGAACATCCATCTGCTGCAGAGGGCTCTGGGCGGAAGGTCCGGCTGAAGAACCCAGGAGCAGCAACGCTGGAGAAGATGACCTACCCGGCGGTGGGCCTCCCCGTAAAGGCGTGCCAGCACTGATGTAGCCTGTGCCATCCTCTCAAATCTGCCCCCCTCTATCTGTATCGCACCCCCTAGCCGTTCCCATGTGAAGCCCTCTAGGGCCTCCCATGCTGTGGTGATGTCTGGCGTCAGAAATGCTGGTCTCTCCTCCTGGGGCGGCAGGAGGCCCTACACCCCCTGTAGCACTAGCTCCTGTGTCACCAGGAGATCCTCCCCTCGGAGTGTGACAACCAACTCTGGCACGCCCTGACACTGTCTACGGCCTGGTGATGGTAGAAACTGACCCATCTTGGAGAGGAAATCTGCCACATTGTTGAGTTCCCGACCCAACCAGTGCCACTGGATCAACCCAAGGCCTTGGGCGGCGGCCCGTGCCTCATCTTGTCGACGCCGGAGTCGCTCTAGCGTGACCCTGGCCGTGCCCTGCATCTGGGTAATGACAAGTCGGGAATCCCCCACGACAACCAGACCCTGGAGATCCCGCTGGTGAGCCAAGGCCAGGCCTGCTGTCAAGGCTGCGTACTCGGCGTCATTGTTGGTTGCTTCTCCTTCCAACCTAAGCCAGGTGGAGGAGAGAGGCACACCGTCAAAGAGAACCGCCCCCGCCCCCCCCACTCGCTCTCCGGATACCTCTGCCGTCCCGTCAAAGAAGAGCCAGTGGGAGTGGTGAGGGGGGGCAGGGGCAGAAGGACCGAGGAGTAGGGGAACATGAGGGACTGGGCACGGGGGGAGGAGTAACGGGCAAGGTTACGCGAGAAGGAGGGCTGGGGAGCACGGGGAGAGGCGAGGCATGTCTAGGGCGTCATGGTTGGGCACCATAGCGCCCGCCGCCACGGCTCCTGAGTCGGGGAGTCACGGTGGGTGCCAACGCGTGCGGACGTACTACTGGGACACCAGCTGTGGGGCGAAAAGAGGGAAGAGGGAAGGGAGGGTGGGTGAGGAGGGGGTAATGGGGGGCGGGGAGGAGGAGGGCGGAGGTGGGGGGGGGGGGAGGGAGGGGGGAAGGCGGTGGGGAGGCTAGAGGGGGTGGGCTGCCGACGCCCACCGGTGTAACTGGCTGGATCTCCAGCTGCTGCACCTGATGCTATCCCTGTCGCTGCTGCTACTGCCCCTGCTGCTGCTGCTGCTGCCCCTGCTGCTACTGCTGCTGCTGCTCCAGGAGGGGCCCCTGCTACCCCTCCTACAGCTGCTGTCCGTGCCCAGGCAAGGCCGACTGCTGCCCATGCTGCCTGTCCTGCTGCTGCTGCTGCTGCCACTGCTGCTGCTCTAGCTGCTGCTCCTGCTGCTGCTGCTGCCCGTGCCGAGGCAAAGCCAGCAGCTGTGGCGCCGTTGCCACAGCTGTAGTTTCTATTGCATGCATGGAATGATAAGGGGGCGGGGAGGGGGGGGGAGGAGGGTTGGGAGAGGGAATGGGGAAGGACATAGTCGGGAGATCTAGAGAAAATGATGACTTATAGTTCTAAAGACAATGTCTCAACAGCGTTCCAACAGAGCATCATGGACAAAGTAAACAGATTTCAGTCGGGGACACACTCCCCCTACAAGGTCTACCATTCATTGGGTCCTCAGTAAGCTTGGTCTCTCTGCTACCTTCTTCACCATCCCAAGAATAGAGGAACTCGTCCTCAGAGAACTCGTCGCTGCCAAAGAGTTGATCAAACAGCAAGGTTGGCCTCTGGAAGAAGCTGGCTGCCACAGACCGGACCTGCTGCATGCTTCCGCTGCTCCCCACCTCACCGACTTCAGTGCTGCTGCTCCTCCTGCTTGTGGCACTATGGAGGGCAATCTCAGCACCCACCGCAGCTTCCTCCAAATTGCCGCAATCTCCATCGTCGTCTTGCCCAGTCCTAGTTTCAGTGCTTCCCCACATGTAGATGAGTTCCTGCTCCTCGTACTGCTCCCCCTCCTCCTCCAATGCTCGGAGAAAAATGTCGTCCTCGTCTGGCACCTCTGTGAGACCTGAAGCCGTCACCTTACCGGTGTATATGTATTCGTCCTCTGTGTACATTGCCTCAGCCTCCTCCCACGCCTGCCACACATTTAGATCCAACGCCTGGAGATCCATACTCTTTGCGCCGCACACATAGATGTAGTCCTCCTCTTTGTACATCGCCTCAGACTGTACCGAGAGTACGGTCGCCAGGTATGGTAGAAGAGCGGGATTTTAGAATCCCGGATGAACAGTTGGGTACGGCGTAATTACAGACACTCTATTCAAATAGGCGTCCAGAATACAAGCTCCCGTGTTCGAACCCGATGGTAAGCAATAATCTCATCCACAGAACCCATCCCCGTCCTACACGACTTACAAACCGCTGCACAAGAAGATTTTCAAGGGGGAGTAGAAAATTCCTGAAACTTGCGCAGTGACTGAAGTCGAAATGTGCAGACATTTTCTGTTCATAACCCCAGCTGGAAGATCCCATTCATTTTTCGATGAACAATCTTGGCGTTTGGCGCAAGTTCTCTATGAGCAAACTGGGGTTTGTGAGAGAAGTATTACTCAAGAGGCATCCAACTGTGAATTAAGGTCAGCGGAGTCGCGAGGGTTTGGAGCACTCTCCTCATACCTTATCTGCCACCGAGGCACTGTACTTGTAACGCTGGCAGGGGCCTTGTCACCCACGCGAGAATAATTGCACATACGAACTTGGGTTTGCGGACCAGATCCATTAAAGAACTAAGGGGGTTTCGATCATGAAGAATTTTTGTGCTAACTTCACAGAGCGTTTCTTTTTTGGCTGACGTTTTTCCCTTTCGTCGTCAGATGAATCATCCAACGGCGACGACCAGTGGGAGTTGCAGGTAGTCTGCTCTGGAAAGTCACCGACGGATGACGCAAAAGACTGTTTTGAGGTGATTTTCAACGAAAGGAGCACTGTTTAATCGGGTATCCGTACTCTCGTCCGGAAGAGCCGGACGAGTTTTTAGTCTCTCGTGCCGCAAAGGCCGGGATAGCTAACTACAGATGTGCGAATCCAAAGTCTCGTTTGCCTTTCCTTAAGTATACCACCCAGAGCACAAGAAAGACAACATCATTCCTCCCTGAGGATGAAGTTTTCATACGCCAAGCTTTGTGTGAAAAAGATGTTTGGCAGCGAACAGACGATTTACAGCCTGGAACGTTGACATCACATGCTTAGATGTTGGACCATGAGTAACGTCGCAGGCCGTACTAAGGACTCTTTAACCGCTGCAATGGGCAAACGCGCTGGACGATGGAAGAAAGATCAGAATCCTCTCAGAACTGGCAAGAAATGTCTCAGAGCAGGATGAAGGTGGAAGGGACTGGTCAACGTGACAGGGACAGGGCTGCTCACCTCTCTCTCGTCGTCGGACAGCTGGCTCCAACGAGCTTGCGCCCAGGCGTGAATCTCGTTGCACGGAAGTGGGCCCTCCATCTTCTCGCAGCTGCCGATGGTTCTGCTGGCTAAGCTAGGCTGGAAAGGAGACTTGATCCGGGCTTGAACTCACGCGAGTGGTCACAGGATTGTTCGTCCACTTCCAAGGTGGGCGGGGGTCTGCGATTTCAATGCACTGTCGGCGACTGACGAGAACGGCACGAGCGACCTGCTTAGATGAGTGTGGACTGGGACGGCAGCTGCTTCTGTGAGCTGCTTTTGCACCGATCTGAAGTGGATGCAAAGCGAAACCTG
Source organism: Penium margaritaceum (assembly GCA_023375785.1). NCBI lineage: Eukaryota > Viridiplantae > Streptophyta > Zygnematophyceae > Desmidiales > Peniaceae > Penium > Penium margaritaceum. The sequence continues at coordinate 32,422 of SZWC01011624.1, read as the reverse complement.
AAGGCTTTGTGGTGCTCTGCTGTGCTGCAGAGTGTGTGCTTTCTGGTGTTCTAGTGTCCTCTGCTGCGCTGCGCTGTTCTGAGATGCCGGTGGCGGCCGGCGAATGCATGGGGCCCCTGAGGAACCCCATGCATGCGACATCGTCGGAGGGACCGTCCCTCCGACGATGTCGCAGAGCTCCCGTTCGTAGGCATTTCACACAGCCGGCCATACATCGCATCGCACCATGCCTGTCCGTCGCAGGTGGTCACCATAACAGATACTGAAATTGAAACGCCAACGGTATTCCTGAAAGAACAAGTTTGCGATGCTCTCGACGCTGGGAATGAGAGCGATAGATAATTGCACTGAGCAATGCATGCCACGCCATGTTGCAAACATCATGGGGGTACGGAGAGGTTATTGCTGTTCTGGGAACGGTAGAGTCCGTGATCAATCTTCCCTCGGCCGCAACCCAAGAGGAGGATCCATGCCCACAAATTCTTCCTCGGACCCTGCATGCCGAGACATCTGACGCGTCGGAGACCACCTGACGCCACCCTATTTCTGATGATGCTCCAGATATTGGAGCCCGACAAACACGGAATGACCGCGCATGACAGCACTGCTGCTTGACGCGACGCGCTCTATGCGGAGCTGAAAACATTTGCGCCATGAATGTCAGGAGACGAACTGGAGTCTGAGCTGAAAATGTTTGAGATATTACTCTGTGCACCTTGTTGGCCCACCAAGATGAGACATCTGAAGGGTATATCCACTAGAGAGTAAAAGCAGATGAAAGAAGTAACCAAAAACAAGGATCCATGATTAAGAGGTTGCAAGATCGAAGAATGCAGGATAAACTCTGAAGCAGCCATTTTTGTCGCCTGTGATGGCTATAGCAGTCGGTTGTCAGATGATCGACATCTCAGACATTGTCATAGGGCTCTCACCTGTTGTTCACGGTGTCGTAGTCATTCCACTTGACTAAATACTTGGGTTTTTTTTCTTCACAAATTCCATGTCCGAGGATGTCTTCAATCACGTATCCCGTATCACCGTCCACATGTACATGCGGCGGAGGTACGACATTTATGTCGTTGAAGGTTGTGCTAAGGTCGTGATAGCGCTTGATTTTGCTGATTTGGAAGACCGGATGAATTGACATGTTGTGAGGCAAGTGAAGTCGAGCGATGACAAGGGTTGAAATGTGCTTGACCTCAAAGGGTCCCTGTTAGCCGGGTGTGTGCTTCACAAAATCATGTCCTCGGAATTTGATGTTTGCGAAGCTAAGGAGGATGTGATCTTCAGCACTAAACATATCATCGTTGCGATGTCGGTCAGCCACTCACTTCATGGCCGCCTGTGTCTACATGAGAGTATGTCGGGTTTCCTCCTAAACGCTAGAGAAATGACTTTGGTGGATGCCCATTACATGCTTGTTTTTTGAGCTGTGTAGCGGGAAGCTTACTGTAATCCACTTCCAATGGAATCTTACTCGTCGCGGTGGAAGTGGCGAAGTCGTATGCGAGTTTGGCGGCCGACAGTTTGACTACCCAATCAGTGTTATGCGATTCACATAATGTGTGGAGAAGCTATTTGAGTCTCTGATTGGTCCACTCCGCTTGCCTGTCGATTTGAGGATGGGAAACTGTTGGTATCCAGATCCGACTGCCGTAACACGTCGTTTGTTTGCACCAAAAACGGCAAATGAAGCGGTCATTTCTATCGCTTATGACGGTACATGGTATGTCATGGAGTCAAAGGATTAGGTGTAAGAAAATTCATGCTGTTTGGTTTGTGGTGACAGTAGTTGTTGTCGGGATGAAGTGCGGCATCATGGAGAACCCATCTACCACCACAAGGATGGGGTCATATCCTTACGAGTGACGAGTAGTTCTATCACGAAGTCCATGCTGATGTCGACCCACGGCTACATTGGGAACGGGAGTGGTTGGAGTAGACTGAGTTGTCCAGCTGGACCGGTGTAGTAGCATTCCACTATTAGCATTCGTTGTAGTTCCACGCTCATGACATGAGGATTTGGCAAATAAATAGACCTCACCAGTAGGGGTCATCGAACCAAAACTTAGCTTTGTCGTACCCGCCGAACTCCTCGTAACCCTTCGCAAATAGTCTTTTGAGGTACGGGTCTCGTTCGACGAGGAATGTGGTGATCTTGGCCATTCGATCTTGTCTTCAATTCAAAGAATCAGTGGATAGGTTTTTCCCGGTCGGTACTCGTGATAGTCAAAGTTGGACTCAAGGAACACCATCCGTTAAGTTTGCCAATGGGTTAGATTTGGATGATTCTTAAGACATTTCAGGGCATGATGGTCGGTGAGGATGATGCATTGTTGGAATTCCAAGTAGCATGGCCATGTCTAGAAGGTGTGCACGACTGCAAGAATTTCTTTCACGTACATTGTGTAGTTGAGTTCTAGCCCACACAATTTTCTTGACATGTACGCGGCCGACTGTTCTCCACCACCATTCTCTTGGAGGAAAACAACCCCAATTGCTCAATCGGACGTGTCGGTGACCATGATGTAGTCCATCGTCGGATCCACCAATCGTAAGGCTAGAAAGGTTGTCAGAGCTTTTTTCAATGAGTTGAAAGCTTCTTGTTTGCAGTCGTTTTAGTTTAACTCCGTGATTTTGTGAATGGGATTGGAGAGAGGCGTTGACTCTCAAACACAAACCTTTACAAATTGATGGCAGTAGGTATAGAAGTCCAAAAGTACCTAGATGTCCCAAAATTGGTTGGCGTCAACCAATCAGCGTCTGCCTCCACCTTTTCGGATCCATGGTGATCTATCCGCTGTCGATGATATCGCCCAAAATCTTGATCAAACAACGACCAAAGTCGCACTTCAAGACTTTTCTACAAAAAGAACTCTCTTCGTAGAATCTCAAGAACTTCTTCAAGATGTTCCTTATGCTCCTCTGAGGTGTGGCTGTGCACCTGGATGTTGTCGAGGTATGCAACAATGAAGTCGTCGAGGTGCAAGGAGAAAATGTTCATTGCCGTCATGAAAGCTGCGAGGGTCTTTGAGAGTCCAAATGCCATGAACTCAAAATGCCTATAACTGGTACCAAATGCAGTCGTCTTCAAGTCCTTGTAAGATACGTGGATCTCAAGATAGCCACTGTGTAGGTCAATTTGGTTGAAATTTCGGGCCCTTCGAAGTTTGTGGAAAAGTTTGTCTACTCGCGAATGAGGGTAGCGGTTCTTGATGGTGATGTCATTTAACACTCGATAGTCCACAGACATCTGCATCTCTCTGGTTTCCTTTTCATAAAAGATAGGTGCCACGTAGGACGTGGGGGGTCAGATAAATTCATGACTGAGCATCTCGTCCAGCTGCTTCTTAAGTTCACTCAGTTTGTGATTGCTCATCCGATAGGTTCCTTTTACCATTGGTTTGCTTCCCTACTTGAGGTCTATTTGGTGGTTGATGTTTTGCTACAGAGGTAGTTATCAAGGTACTTTGTTGAGAAAACTCCTTTGAACTCTTTGATGAGTGGGGCAAACGCCTCTTGTACATGTGCGAACTTCTCAGATGTCAAGGCCAATATGATTACCTTACTAGCAGCTATTTCTTTCACTTCCCTTTTTACCACGTGGACTAGCCACGCTTTGAGCTATGTGTCGCAGATATCTCCTAGCCATGTTCAAAGATATCGGTTGGCCTTTCGTGGCTGTCGCAACTTCCTCTTCTTGTTCCACCTCTGTTTTTTCTTGTTGCAACCGTTGCGTCGTGAGGCAAGTGTCGTTTCTTCTAGCGATGCTTACGTAGACTTATTTGGCTGCTCCAATCCACTTGCAGATTGTGTCAGTGTAGGAAATCTGGTCCAAGGTACTTTGTGGTCGCTCATTGGACAAGTTATCCAAACTTTTACATCGTGCAGATCTTCAATTTTCTAACAAAGAGGTTCACAACGAGGACGGATCTACAGTCATCCATCGAAGTTTCTTCTATAGAAATTCTCGTTTCAGTTAGAAAATCCAGCTTCCGAACTATGTCATTAATGAAGAAACTATGAGAGGCTCCTCCATCCCGTAGTGCGGGTACCATTGTGCGATCTCTACAACCCCTCGATTGTACTCGTAGCAGTATTCCTGGTTGTTCATCGTCGTATCACTCGTCAAACTTTACGATTTCAGGAACCCTCTTTTGTGACGATGTGAGCCGCTGAGATGGAAGATTGGTCTGTGTGAATTTTCCAACCGGAGAGGTGTTTTGCCGTCTACTCCTGCCCTTTGCTATTTCCCAAATCTTCATTTCCTCCTCTTTGGTCTGCTGATGTCATTTTTGGCAGTTACCATTGGGGACGAGGCTTTTTTCGACCGCGACTTTCGTTCGCCATGATAAGACTTGTGACTTTTGGGTCGTCAGCTGTTGGATTCTTGCATCCAAGCGTTGTAGTCGGCACTGCCAATGAAATCGGCTACTGCGATCATTTGGAGAAGGTCGTCCTGGTCATACTGTTTGCAATGAATTTGCAACCATTGTACTAGTGTTCCGGAAAAAAAAAACCATTCAGTCTCATGTTAAAAACGTACGTTCATTTCTTGCAGTGATTTTACAAATTTTCTGCAGTTGGAGATAGGAGAAAGTACTTCTCACACAAAGAATACATTCATACCAAGGAGTGAACCGCCCAAAAAGCATGTACAAGCTATGTTCTAGAAGCTAGACAAAAAAAAAGGGAAAACGTTTGCCCTATGCCTGACACACAAGCACAGGGATGACACGGACTTGCAAGTCAACATGACACAAGATCACTAGTTTCAGGACTCGCGAATCTGAGCCGCGACTCCCGAGTCGGAGTCCAAGCTTAGACACGAACTTGCGAGTCCAAGTCTGGGCCCCGACTCGAACTCGTCATTCGAGTTCTTTGTCAAGAACTGCAGGTCCAAACTCATGAATACCCTTAATGGGTAGAGCTGACCGGAGGAGTGAGAGTGACCGAGCAAAGAGGTTCAAAAGTGAGTGCTGGATTGGATGGCAAAAGATGAGTGAGCGAGGAGCAAGTAGAGCGGAAACACTGGGGTGAGACCGCATAACCGAAGGCGTACATGAAGGAAAGAACTGTTCTGGGTTCAGTTTGAGGGAATTGACTTCCTCCTTACGTACAGATAGAATTGCTCAAAGCAGCTAGAACAACGACTTCTTTCCGCTAGCGGGACGCGTGTGACACAAGTCTCATTATTAGGGGATCACTTGGCTGTCGATCGAACGGTCCAATGACCGAAGATCCGTTTGGTCAGGGTGGTTCTGGTAGGACATGAACCACGATCTTAGGGCTCAGATTTGTCTAAGGTGTAGGAGCAGTGAGGCTAGTTCTTACTTGTTTCCAACGGAAGGGTCTAGATGGAGTGAGTCGCATTCAAGAAGGCATGTGTATTCTTCATTTCTTCTAAACTTATTTGCAAAGTGCATTGCAAGTTTAAGACTTTTGTCTTGTGGGACTAGGTTGCATACAATGTGATGCTTGAGGATATCTCCACTCTCCTGAGTTCCAGTTTGAAGCACTTCTTAGATTTGAGTGTAATCTGGTGGCGGCAACTAAGGTTTGAGCGATGGAAAGAAAAGGGTTTTTTTTGCACTTGAATTAGTGGTACCACCTAAAACTGTGTGGACATCAAGCACGTTGCCGCTCCTAACCCGTCTTTACCTCTTGCCAACTACCGGGATGATGTGTGTTCCGATTCCATCCACATTAGCCCGTAGTTAATGGCGTTACCTTGTGGTCCACCTCTCCCTTCACTAGTCCAGTTAGAAGGAGCCACGGAAGCAGTTGCACAAGGAGCAGCAGCGGCTATAGCAGCAGTTGTACAAGAAGTAACAACAGCAGATTGTACAACTGTTGTGGTGGCCCCTAAAGCAAACGCTACAAGTGTGGCCCAGGCAGAAATAAGTGACAGTTACTAATTGCTTGATTTTTGTTATTGATAGTAACTTTTCTCACCTCACTTTTCCCTTTGTTCTCCGTCCTAGCTGTGCCTCTGTGCCCTTTCCCTTCTTTTGGAGGTGAAAGCTCAAAATGTGAAATCAAGCCGAATTGTTCCTAAACACTTTTGATTAGTTTTCTACTTCAATGGGTACTATGTCACCCAGAAAGAATAAGCCGTACTTGGGGTACTTTCCACGTTGAGTGATTGCTTCGAGAAAATCTATCGAGGAATTGGGGGATTTCCCTAAGCTCCATATGTGGGCATTTTTGTTCATGTATTCATGCTCACCACGTGTCGACCTCCACATTTAGGCCATTCGGCCAAGGGCAGTTTGAGAGCCTGCCCTGACCTCCAGTGCTCTATTTCAGAAGGTTCTGAAAGTTTGGCCACTTTCTAGAATTTTCGAGAGAACTATCAAAAATTGTATCAATCTTTTTGATACTGCTCAGTTGACTTCTCAATGCCGCTAGACTTCTACAAAGACGTGCCTAGTTATTCTCAAAACCCCCTTGGTTCTTGGTGCAGTTTGTTGTAGCAGCCTCTCACAAAGCACTGTCCCATGCATCGATCAACTTGTGCATCCAAGATCCCAAGTATACATCACTCTTGTTTATGCTATTTGTACATGTGAGCTAAAGCATTCCAACACTTATCATCAATGTACACTTACTGCTAGAAACAAATTATTCCATGATCCTAATTCCTTAGATACTCTTTCCTACTGTGATTTCTACCTCTAAATCACCTACGTTCCGCTCGATGTAACATGTGGTATCACAGCTTGTCAGGGCTTAAGGGGTAACCAATGATTTCACTGCTAGTTGACAACCTCATAAGTCTTTTGTTTATCACTGTCGTCCATAATTTTAGAGACCTCAAAATGAAGATGGTGAACAAGCAAACCCAGTGACAAGCAGCGGTAAACTAGCAAAGAATTCGGCAATGGAGGATCGGCAGGTAGTGAGAGATTCACAACACTCTACGGGAAACCCAGGAAGCAACAGCGGCAGGCTTTGTAGTTCTTGGCAGTCTGATGACTCGGACGGCCAATCCGGTGATGGGCTCCTATGGCTCAGCGACCCCCTCACCTCCACCGTTGCTCGTGGGGACAACACCTAGCATGATGGGAGGAGGCACCGTCGGCAGGTTTGTATAAGTGGAAAACTATACCAGAAGCTTTCGGGACTTGAGAGCCTTGAAAACTACGTGCTCCAACAGCTTACCGCAGCGATGGAGGAGCTACAGAATGTGCGCATGCAAAAATGAGTACTCAATGAGAGGAAGTATCAACTTTTGAGCATGTATCAAATCTGGCCAGAATTACCTGAGCCGTTCAATTATACAAGCTTGAAGCCGTATAAAGGATGTGGCTGACCTCGAGGCCTTGGTTTTGTGTGGCGCGGCATTTGTTTTTTTGTGGTACAATCTATAGGGCATCCGATTACAAATCGACACCGGCGGATTCCAATCAATGGCTCACGAGACCATTCTCACTTGGTCAACCTTAGGAGTTACACCTCAAGCGGATCAAACCAAAGTGACAAGAGTTGCTAGATCCAGCTTAGAACTGCAATGAATTTGGACTTGCCGTCCTCACAAATTTTGGAATTTTTAATGAGAATTCATATGCATAGAACAAGCTCCATTGATGTGACTTATCAATGTCAAGCAAAGTACATTCATAAAGAGTATCATTTCTCATTTGCACATGTTGCTTGAAGAAGATTTCAGATGGTGTGAAGTGATTAATGCCAGTGAGAGGCTGAATAATCTGATCAAGAATAGTGGGAAGTGAAATATTCTCACGCATGACATCACTTTTCAACTGCTTCATGATGTTCCTAGATAGCATCCACATGCCGTTTCCATTGTACAAACTTTCTTTATAGTTGTTTTCTTGTAAATGAGGTGCTTTTTATGCCTTCACTTTTAGTGCATGTAGAATCTGATGCAGCAAGGTCTTAAGGGAATGTTGGTATCTTGTCAGTTACCGCTACATAGTAACCCCTTGATTAACTTCACACATTTGAAGACACCACATAAGTGCATTAAGGATGGCAGTGTTGAGCATGATGACATGAGTCAAGCGAGGCAGCCACTAGATGCTGAAGTGGAGGTAGCCATGAAAGGTAAATAGCTACAAGCTCTGCAATTCTATTTAATTCATTCCATTTCTCCTTCGTTAAACGCGTGGCATGCCATACATTCAAGCCAACTATTCTGGTAATATATCAGGTGCCCCCTGTCTGACTATGGCTCATCGGTCATTTTTCATCTTGCCAGACAATATGGTACATGCTGCCAGGTTTTTTTTCTTGCAGCATAATGGAGTTGCCACCAGCATTCTTCCTGGCGTTAAGTATCAGCTCATTGAAATCTTGGGTGAACTTTCATAGTCCACCCAAGCATTCTTGTCTCATTCTCGAGTTGTACCATCAACAAAACATCCGTTTCTGACTCATGTTACCCAATGTTTACCAAAATTGTACTAGACATATTCTTCCCAGTGTCATGGCTCACACAGTCCACCATAAATCTGCCAAAGTTTCCTTTTGGAAACACGTGACAGAAGTATCCCTCATCATAGCCTCAAGGAAAGGTTGTTTTCCCTTGTCATCGAACACCCCTTCCAACCACAGACAACCTCAATGTGTCAGGTGGATGCTACTGCAGTTGAGAACACTAGTGTGTCTTGGAATGATGCACTCGTACAGCCTACATTGCATCCCTACAATGCCTACATCCACTCATCTTGTCATCTAAATAAGCATCTTCCACCAGTGGAGATGTCACACTCCCTTAATAAGGAAAATCCCCCAAACCAGCATAAAGAGTACATTTGGCCCAAATGAAGGCACCAGTTTCTGATCTGATGTCATGACCAGTCACACAAAAACGTCCATGAGAGATTGGAAAGAGGGGCACCTGTTGAAAGTAACTGGTTTAAGAATAGGTGATGGTCACCTCTGACCATCAGTTCGATCCGCCAAGGAACACTATACACCCAGTTGAAGTGAAAGCCCCACATTGTAGGCTATGCTGACGTTGTGCTTTCAACGAAGGAGCTCATTCCATAATTCTGAATCTTTAAGAATTCTTTGCATTTGGCTAACATAGTCTTGTTCCATGATGACTATGCATGAGGAAACAAGACCTCCAATCCAACCAGTGTGAATTTGTGGATGGAAATTAGCAGCTCCTCTAATAACATTTTAGCGTTGGCTCTAATGCTAGTTTCCAGCCTCACTTGGCAATGAATAAACTTATCAAGCAGCTCAGGGTGGTGTGAAACTTTGACCTCTGCAACCATTCAGGAACGAGTCTCTGATGGCCAAGGTGGTGTTATGTCAATCACTGTGACCTCTGTACTTGTTTCCACTCTCCTTTTGGGATGTCATGATGGTCAGAAGCTACTTGAATAGCATCGACCTCAGCTGGCACGTCCTCACGTGCTCACTGTAGTTTTCTTGGTAACCAGCTCGGGGGGAGTGTTTTCTCGATGGTGTTGTCAATACTTATTCCTGGCTCAGTTAGGTAGTGTTTCTGTTTTTAGTTTCAGTGAACCTTCAGTTTTTCATTTGAACATCGGAGCAGCTCGTACGACTATGGCATTCTAGCCAGCTGTTGCTCTGGAGTTGGCAGCTAGGTTGTGCTGTTTTCCACTGGTTGGTTGGACTTTCGTGCTTCCGGGAACGCTTGTGGGAGAGATTAATTCCCTATTGGTTGTTTTTCAATGGCATGTTGTGACCTCTGGCCTTGTTGCACACTCACCTTCCTGATGCAGGTCACTTACCACAGAGAGACGCTGCCACTGGTCACTCCACCGTCGCGACGCTACTACACAACAAGACAGCCCCTTGACAAGGGTCAGAGGACTTCACCATCATAGTGGTGTCCCTACACTACAGACACATGAATTCACCATGATTGTTTCCACTGTTGTTGGGACCTTAGTCGTGGATGGCCGGGTGTCATCCCGAACCTGGTTTAAACCATTCTCTGACTGGTGCCACTCTTGACAGGTTTGCTTGAATTTGTTGGATGTTGGTTCGATTCTACCACGCACCAGGGTAGCAAGCGATAGAGAGCTCGCTGCTTGCTCGCTCACCACCCTGACTGCCAAGACCTCTCTGCACTCTCATCCACATTGTTCTAGAAAAACCTCCGCACAAAACATTATTGTGATGTGAGGCGTCTCGTACAGTTGGTTACTTTAACCAAACATCTTACTTTGACCACTCGACCATGTCCATGCTCATGCAGATCCCTAATGCGCACCCAGCTAACACCAGAGCACCAACGCGTGGTGGTTCCACCCACCAGCAGCTGCCAGACAGTTGCCATGACGTCCCGGGTGCTTGCTGGGGTACTGTGCAGTTTTCTGCAATCGCTAGAGTTTTCTCAACTGACTGGCTCTCGAGCTTGATTTGTATGCTTTCTAATACATTTTCACCGATTGATTCCGGACTTGTGTATGTGACCAGTCTTAGCCTCTAGCTCAAGATTCTGCATGTCTAGGTTCAGACTGCATTGCGTTTGGATGCATGTGCGTGGAGTTACGGCCAAAACAGTGGTTTTGGACCGCTTTTTGGACAGACACTGATGCGTGCGTCTTCAGCCGTGCACCGCGGCAGGTATTTATGTTGTGTGCTTGTTAATTTTAATTTCCTTCTTTGTTACTAAGCTATTGGAGCCTATGAGACTTTGCGCGTCTCCCTAGCCTAACCCTTGTTGTTTCTTGCACCTGCTTGCTTGCTAATGTGCCAGATGACAGGATAGTGTCGCCACGTTAGCAACAACAAGGCTAGGAAGCTTTCTAGCAATTTCTAATGATATCAAAGCAACGAGATCCCTCACTAAGCTCATGATATAGGAGACACGGCACTGGCAATATTAGTGAGAGTCACCACTGCCGTCGTATCCTGGGACCCGTCGTAGCCGACATTAGTAGCAGCCACGTCACCATGCAATCACCACCAGTGTAGCAAGAGGAGCTGCGGTAGTGACGAGCTCCAGCAACCACGCCAAGCGATAGCAACAGCACCGGGTGGCAGCAGCAGCTATGTCTGGCTACCAGCCTATCCAAAGAGAAAAAGGAGGAGAAGCAGCTCATAGTAGCAGCTCGCGGCGGCGGCTACGAGTAGTGGTAACACATAGCGGCGGAAGTAGCTTGCAGCAATGGTAGCATCAGCAGCCGCAAGCGGCAACTATAGCAAAGCAGTAGGAGCAGCAACAGTACAACAATAGCATTGTAGCTACTATACTGACAGCAGCAACAAGAATAGTAGCAATAGTAGCACCACAGCAGTGGTAGCGGCTAAAGCAGCACAGCAACAGTTGTGGCGGCCACAGCAGCAGTAGACCCACCACAGTAGCAGCAGCAGCTTGCACAGCATTACTGCTACGCAACAGTGTGTCTGTACATCAGCACTGCTGCACAATTGCACAAATAGTGCATAGTACTACGCAATAGCTACGCATGCACAACCCCTATGTAGTCGCGAGCAAGGGATGACGCAGTCACCCCCACTGGTCACACTCAGTCCACGTGACTAAAAAAACGTTAGCATAGAATATTCCAGCATGAAAAATGCTAGCATTTTTCATGCTAGTGTAAGAAACGTTAACGTCATCGTTAGTTGTTCTGACATCAGCAATTTCAACGTCAAAACGTCAATTCATCTCAACATTGCAACTCCTTGAGAAACACCATCAATTCATTATTTGGAGTGTTGTGACGTTTGGCCCCATACTGAGCAGTACAATGGTGCCAATGCGTGACAAGGGCAAAGGGCTAGGAGACCCCTCCTGTTCCTCCGCTTCAAGCATCATGAGTCCACTGTTGTTAGTCACTCGTGATCGATGAGCTTCATGGAACATAGGATGAGATAGGCCGGAAGCACCAACGGATGTCCGACACGTTGCAAGAGATCGCGGAGTTACTATCGGAGGATCTACTGAAGCTATATCATCCATTCTGCAGTCTAGATCCTACATAGCACCGCGGCCTGAGCACCCCTCATCAGAGGTTGACACATAGGATGAGGAAGAGATAGAGGATGACACACGCGAGAATGAGATTTGTGTGCTTGAGGAGCGTATTTGTGAGCTACGTCTGGGGTCGCAGCCTCTCACTCTGCAACCTTTTCAACGTCAGGATCAGGCACGTCATTAAGCAACGTTCACTTATGGTGGGGTTTCTCTCACTCGTGATCTCCCTATACCCTGTCCACCATCTCCCGAGCCTGAGGTCGCCATCCCCACGGAGCAGCAACGGAAGGAATTTCAGACCCCCCCCAATCCCATTACAATAGTGACGAGGGCTTTGATTGCTGGGAGACCTTGTTTCAAATGTGAGCCGATTCCGGGGCCATCTGGATTTACTACCACAGCCAATACTAGACTCACGACGCTCACAAGGTCCAGACAGCAACGAGAGCGATGCGCGGTCTGCTCTACAACATGCCATGGGAGACTATGGTCGACTTCTCACCCTTCTTGGGTGATACCGGGACCAGGACAAGAGCAGATTTGTGCCACGACTGGGAGTTGGACCTGACACTTCTCGTTATAGATGCCCATGCCTTGAGGGTGGCCCGACTGCGTGAGTTTCATTCCCTCCGTCAGGGTTCCATGGACCTTGCAGCTGACGTCTGGAGGCACACGATGCGCCGTTACACGAGTGTTGGGACCGGTGGCCGGACGTAACTATGGACACTCAACACCATCATGATAGAGGCGCGTTTGGACCATGGGAAGCTCTTTGCATGCTTTAACCATGTGGCTCTTTCTGAGTTATTGGAGTCACTGCAGCTGCTTCCTTGGGCCCATCGCTATTTCCTCCAGGCCAGATCGGCTCATGAAGCTGCTATCGCCCATCAGCAGAGTTCATTTATTGAAGTAGTGACTGTGACCCCTCGTACACCTTTGTCCCAGTTCACCAATCCCACCTCCATCGCTTCCTCCTCCTCCTCCTCCTCCTCCTCCTCTATCACGAGTTGCCACACTAAGGGCATTGCAGTGGCCGCAAAGGAGAAGGAGGGGAAAAGGCGATGTGGGAAGGGGCATCAGCAACAGCAGCAGCAGCAGCTGGCAAGTCGCGGCAGTGGATGCTTTGTTTACTGCTACAATAGTGGAGGCGCTCACTACTACACGGAGTGTGCTTTGCCCCTTGACTGGCCTTGGATTATGTGCGGCCATTAGGCGGCGCACACGCAATGGATTTCACTAAGTGACACACAGACGGGGCACGTCGTGACCACAACTATAGCAGACGCATCCGTTTCACCATGCTGCATCGATGATATGGACCCTCAGGATTGCACGATCGTGGAGCTTCGTCAGCTACTGGCACTTCTTACTCAGGGAGGTGCGAATGTGTTTTCACAACTGAGTGGTCCCGAGACAGCTTTTCTTACTGTTTCAGTTGCGCGTGATGCTTCTTGTGGTGGAGCTCAGTTGGCTTGCAATGAGGTTTGAACTCAAAACACCGACTAGCTTGACGAGTCATAGATCCGTGCTGTTTGTTGTTGTCTTGAGTCCTATGCTACATGTGCAACAAAGGTAGAGTGTTTGTGGCATGTTGCTGAGTGTCAACAACTGGTTGTGAGCCGAGTGGTACCTGAATCATTGACTCTGGTACCACCCATCACATGACCTGTTGTCATAGTAACTCCATTAGTGCTCGGTCCTATTATGTCCGTTTGGTCCATTGGCATAGGGCGTGGTCAGTCATTGCCTCTGTAAGGAGTTGGGGTTGTGTGGTTTGATGGTCCATCTGGCCCCTTGTTCATTTCCGATGTGCTCGTTTTCTCTGCTTTTGAGCTCAGCCTGCTCTCTGTTTGTGCATGCACCAGGATGGGTCTCACTATTGAGCACTCAGGTAAATCTGCCACAAAGACTCCTCTTGATACACGTGCCATCGTGCTTCGTGCCTCCGTTTTTGGTGACCTTTATCACGTATCTCGTTGCATTCCCTCTTTATCTTCTCCCCCTCTCTTATCTGCTTGTGTTTATTACTGGTGTTCTCTCCTTTGAGCACCCGCGCTTGTGACATCGTCGCCTCTGCCATGTGAGCTAGGACACTGTGTCCAAGCTCATTCGAACTCAACCACCCCTCGGTCTTGATGTGGCTTCCTTTGAGAAGCCGCCCAAGACCGATTATCTTTTTTGCGTCCAGGGTAGGATGCATTGCTCCTCTTACCCTAACTCCTCCCCGGCACTGCGTCCACTAGAGTTGGTCCACTCGGATCTTCTCGGTCCTCTCCCAGTCGAGTCCCTCTCATAACGGTGTGTCTGAGTGTTGGAACCGCACCATAGAGGATGCAATTCGCGCTATGCAATCTCAGTGCAGTCTTCCGGAGTCCTTTGCTTTCGAGGGTTTCTCCTACATGCCGTGGGTCTGGAACCACTTGCCGCATTGTCCGCTTCCGGACCATGTCACGCCGTATGAGCTGTGGCTCGGCCATCGTGGCGATCTTCGTCTGGCTCGTGTTTGGGGATCCCTTGCCTACGTCTGGGACACAGAGGACCAGCAAGGGTCCAAGGTCTCACCTTAGGGTCGCATGTGTACCTTCCTCGGCATCTCTCCGCGATCAAAGGCCTAGCGCTTTTGGGACCCTGCTCACCATCGCATTGTCGAGTCTCGAGATGCTCTCTTATTTAAGGCTCTTACATATCATGACCTGTCCAACATTCTGTTGCTGGCCACCGACCACGTTCCTACCTGTGTGGCTTCCCAACAGATGGGGATTCTAGTCCTGGAGATGGGTCCGTCCGTGCCTCCTCACCTACGGTCCGGTCTCCGGCTACTGATGATCTGGCCATTGTGGCTGTGGGTCCAGTAGCCTCATCAGTCCCCTCTGGCACACCTGACCCTATGTGAGTGACAAGCCCCTCTGGCACACCTGATTCCGAACTTGTGTTGGTCCCCTCTGACACACCTGATCCCGTGCTAGTGCCGGTCCCCTCTGGCACACCTAATCCTACACGAGCGTCAGTTCCCTCTGGCACACCTGATCTTGCCCCCCGGCACACCTGATCTTGTGCAAGTATCGGTCTTATGTGGCACACCTGATCCCGTACGAGCGTCAGTCCCCCTTGGCACACCTGATCCTCTACCAGTGTTAGTCCACTCTGGCATACATGACTTTGCACTAGTGACAGACTCTCAAGTCACACCCACTCTCGTGCATGCACTTATTTCCCCTACGGCTGTGGCTGAGCAGCCTTCTCCGCAGCCTGAGGTGAGCACCTCAGCTTTGCGCTACCCCCGTGAGCCCGGTTGTTTTCTCGAACCACTAGTCTCTAGGGCTCAGTAGACTTCTGACTCAGCGCCTAGGCGCTCGACTCGTAGTGTTCAGAATTTCGAGCCGAGCACAAAGGGCCTTGGCTTAAGAGTCTTGGCAGACTAAACTGAGGTGCATCCAACATGTCCTGTTGGCCACGAGTTGGTCTCCCATGAGCCCTGGGTCGCTTGCGATGCCGCAGCTGATTTGGTTGTGGTCAGGCCGAGGTGTGTGTTTTGGCCACCCAGAGTTCTCCCTCAACGACACCTGACCCATGCTCGTTGAAGGAGGCATTCTTGTTGACGATGCAGAGAAATATGTGCTGCTTGTGAGGATGAGCTGAGAGCCATCCGTGAGCACAATGTCTATTAGCTTGTTGACCTCCCACCTGGGCGGAAAGCTATACAAGACAAGTGGGTCTTCTACAAGAAGATGAAGCTTGACATCACACTAGATTGCTACAAGGCCTGCTTGATGGCCAAGGAGTTCTCATAGATTGAGGGTGTGGTTTTCTCTAACACGTTTGCAACCGTTGGCTGAATGACTACTGCTCTTGTCATGTTCGGGGTTGTCGCTCACCATGACTGAGAGCTGCACCAGATGGATGTGAGCAACGTGTTCCTCCGTGGCAGTCTAAAGGAGGAGATCTACATGGTCTAGCCACCAGGCTTTAAGGTCGGTGACATGGTCTGGTGTTTAAAGAAGGCCTTGTATAGATTGATGCAGTCACCTCGGTGCTGGGACCTAGAGATCACTTGTACACTCATACGTGTCGGGTATGTGTAGAGTCATGCCGACCCGTATCTCTTTCTCAGAGATACCGCTAAGAGCTTCACTACCATCTTGGTCTATGTGGATGACCTTCTGATTGTGTCCCCTTTGATGGAAGCCAAGGTAGTCCTACAGACTGCCTGTAGGATGAAGGACCTTGGTCCTATAGCTATGTTTCTTGGGATGTAGATTGTATGTGATCGTCCGCAGCGGACACTATTGTTGCATCAGGCACGTTACGCTCCCGTTCAGGGGGAACAGTTTGTTGACCTCCTTGGTTTAGTTCCCATAGCCTCCACCCCTATCACACCTAACATGCAGGATGCTCTCAAGGTGGATGATTTAGCAGAGCTAAGGGAGACATCGGACGTGACCCTGTACTTGTGCCTCATTGGCTCTCTGATGTACTTGGCCACAACCACACGACCTGACATCGCCTTTGCCGTCATCCTCCTCGAAGTGTCTTTGGGAGAGAATCCTTCTCGCGGCTATGTAAGTGGTACGGTACGTGGTTTACATGCCATACCTTAGGCTTTGCTTTGAATGGTAGTGTTCGGTGGTAGTCGATGGCTACACAGACAGTGACTAGGCATGGAGCCCTCATGGGCGCAGTCGGATTGGCTACGTGTTCCCGCTAGGCAGCACCACTATGTCATGGCGTAGTGGCAAGCATGGTTGTGTTGCACATAGCTCATCGAAGGCTGAGTATGTTGCACCTAGGGTTGGGGCTCCTGCTGTTATGTTGCTATAACGTCTGTTTTGTGAGTTGCGATAGTCTGTGCCTTGCGTCGTTCTACGCTATGACAACCAAAGTGCTCCTGCATTGTAGAGAACTCTAGTGTGTTTCATGCACGCACGAAGCACATCGCTGTTGAGCATCACTTTGTGCGTGATCTTGTAGAGCGACAGGTGATCTCTGTCATCTGGGTCGACACTGATATGTCGCGCATTGACTTCCTGACCAAGGCGCGCGGAAAGTTCATGGTGGCCATTCATTTTATCGGGCTTCATCCGTTGCTTTCGAGTGGCAAAGAGGAGGGTGTGTGAGCATGGACTGTCGAGCTTCTCGTTACGCACTTGAGTCAGTTCTCCAAATGTATGGACATGCGTACCATTAGGTCATGGGGGAGTGTTGTGATATGAGTCGTTGTGTCTGTTTGTACAGCTTATTGTGACCACTTGGCCGTGTCCATGCTCGTGCAGATCCCTGATGGGGACCCAGCTGGCGTGGTGGCTCTGTCCAGCACCAGCTGCCAGGCAATTGCCATGACGTCCCGCGTGCTAACTAGGGTGCTCTACAGTTCTTTTTCCAGTCGCTAGAGTTTTCTCGGTGGACTGGCTCTCAAGCCCGATTTGCATGTTTTGTATTGTCTCTCCACCGATCGATGCTGGACTTGTGCGTGTGACCAGTCGTAGCGTCCAACTCAAGATTTTGCATCTCTAGATTCAGACAGTGTTGCGTTTGGATGCATGTGCGTGGAGTTATGGCCAAGACGGTGGTTTATGATCAGTGTTAGGACAAACTGACACTGACGCGTACGTCACCCGTCGTGCACTGCGATAGGTTTTTATGCTGCATGCTTGTCAATTGTCATTTCTTTCAACATGACTAAGCTACTGAAGCTTAGGAGACTTTGCGCGTCTCCCTAGCCTAACCCTTGCTGTTACTTGCACCTCGTTGCTTGCTAGTGCTCCAGCTGACTGGACAATGTCGCCACGTCAGCAGCAATAAGGCTAAATACTTCCTAGCAGGTTTCCAAACCTATGGCGCTCTTGTCACTTTCGCATAGGGTGGCGCTCATGCCTGTCCAGCTGCCATAGCACGTCTAGTGCAACCTAACCAACCCCCCCCCCCCCCCTCCCCTTCAACAGGAGATGCTAGTGTAGAGGTTTTAAGTACCTCTATTTTGCAACAACCCCCACTTTGGTGAAACATTACGAAACTTTGCAATGGTGGTCAGATTGCCCTATAGATTCAACTTTGACTGTCCGATTTGTAGCATGCCTACCTGGGTGAAGAATTTGCAACTCTCAGGGACGATGGGTCGCAAAACATCATTGTGCAACCACGACACAATCCCCATAAACTTTTTCAATTGACTTCATGAAATGATTGCCCATCTTGAAGACTAACACAGTGTTCACAAATCTCAGAGTCATGTCTAGTCCTTTGTGTAGAGTAGTCTTCCTAGTCCTCGTTGCTCAATGAACCCGTACAAGTTTAAATGTAGACTAGACTGACACATGGTCCCGGGGAAAGGAGTGATAGGGGTGAAATTAGAAGGGACAGGGAGGGATGGATTGTGAGTGTGGATGGAGGAGCCATGAAGAAGGGAGAGAGGGAGGCGTTAAAGGAGCAGGGGATGGGGGGGGGGGGGGGGGGGGGGGGGGGGGGGGTGCAAACTGACGGACGGTTACGAAAGGCTTCCTTGAATACAACATGAAGTCGTGCAATGAAGCAACCGGAGCATGTCAGGCTGACATTTCGGAATCCATGTTGAAGGGGGGAAAAAAAAACCGACAAAAGTTGGTGACCATAGCTAGCAAATCTCAGTGGAAAGGTTTTCAAACCTTTTCAAATCCTTCAGTCAGGGCTTATCCACGTCCTTGATCTCCAGCAGGTCGATGTTGAGTTGGATTGTGGCTCCAGGCTGCAGTTGGCCACCGCAGAATGTAGAAATTCAGTCTCGGAGGTTGAAGGGGGAGAGGGAGGGTGGGTGGGGGGGGACACAAGGAGGGGCTATGTTACAAACCCCAAGCAACAATGATGTGTGTGTGTGTGTGTGTGTGTGTGTGTGTGAGAGTGTGTGTGTGTGTGTGTGTGTGTGTGTGT
>SZWC01011623.1:57842-83673 GCA_023375785.1 Penium margaritaceum | reverse complement strand
CAGCAGCAGCAGCAGCAGCAGCAGCAGCAGCAGCAGCAGCAGCAGCAGCAGCAGTAGTAGTAGTAGTAGTAGTAGTAGTAGTAGTAGTAGTAGTAGTAGTAGTAGTAGTAGTAGTAGTAGTAGCAGTAGCAGCAGCAGCACCAGCACCAGCACCAGCACCAGCAGCAGCAGCAGCAGCAGCAGTAGTACTAGGAATAGTCGCGCAAGAAAAGTATATCCCCCCCCGACAACCTCAAGCCCCGTCCTCTCCTCTACCATGTTCACTATTCTTCCCTCCAATCTTTTGTCTTTTGCCTTAAATGGTTTGCTCTCACATTGTCCCTTGCATGTTCTGCGTCTTCCTCACGCTTTCTCCCTCACATGCTTCCCATCGTCCCTCCCTCTCTCTCTCTCTCTCTCTCTCTCTCTCTCTCTTTCTCTCTCTCNCCCCCCCCCCCCCCCCCCCTCCCTCTTCTCTCTCCTCTGTCCCCCCTCTCTCTCCACCGCCAGCTTCTCACGCTGCGCGGAGCCTACTCCCACCGGCCAGCAACGGAGCGCGAGTGGCTGCGCGGTGCTGCCACCACATGGGCCAATGTGCGCAGTTCGCCCTTGCTGGCAGACTACGCTGCCTACCTGCAGCAGCAGCAGCAGGACCTCGTGGGCGACGTGTGAGCCGCCGGTAAGGAGGGACAGGGGGATGCAAGGGGCGGATGGCAACGCTGTACAAGATCTTGTGACTTGCGGAAATGTTTCAGTTCCTTGCTCCTCCCAGTCTGACTTTCACAGCTTGCCACTACCGACCTACTAATACTAGTACTGTCTGCCTGCAGCAGCAACTGCGGTAGCAGCACCAGAAGTAGCTGAAGTGGCAGAATCGTCAGCAGCAGCAGCAGCAGCAGCAGCAGCAGCAGCAGCAGCAGCAGCAGCAGCAGCAGCAGCAGCAGCAGCAACAGCAACGGGAGCAGTGATTCACTCCAGCAGCAGCTTTGGCAGCCGCGGCAGCAGCAGTGTTGGGGGCAGCAGCAGTGATAGCAGTGACGACAGCGTTGGCAGAGGCTGCGGCAGGAGCAACAGCAGTGTAAGCAGCACCAACTGGAGCAGCGGCAACAGGAAATGCAGTGTCTAAAGCTGCAGCAAGAGCCAAGCCAGCAGCAACACCAGCGACAACAGCAGCAGGCGCAGCCGTTGTAGCGGCGGCGGCGGCGGCGGCGGCGGCGGTGTTAGCGGCAATGGCTTCTGCACTAGCAGCAGCAGCAGTAGCAGCAGCAATGGATGACGGCAGCTGTGGCAACTGCAGCAGAAGCGACGGGTACTGCAGCAGTAGCAGCGGCGGAGGCAGCAGCAGTGGCTGCAGGAGCAGCAGCAACAGCGACAGCAGCATCGTCGTCGGTGGCAGCAGGAGCAGTTGTGGGAACTGTACAGGGCGATGCAACGAAGGCAACTATCCTGCAAGAACTGATGCAGACAAGTGCACAGTGAGCAGAATGCCTCACTCTATGGCTGCTTGTGGGGCTAAACCTAAGTGTGAAAAGGTCTTTGCAATCTCTGCGGATGGATTCCCTTTCTGTCATGGAGGCTTCATGGATTAAAGAAAAAAACCGACTGTTTTCAACGAAGCAAACGAGTGTCACTGGGTTGAGCTGCTGACTGATGTTGACCAAGGCTTGGCGTTCGAGATTGATCACATCTCGGAATTTTTGAAATCTGGAATTCTCGAAATCTTGAGCATATCTCGCACTTTGACATGAGATGGAGATTGTCTTGAAACACATCAAGACGAGATCGGGATTTGGGGCAACACAATACAATTCAAGACGAAATTGATCTGGTCGCATCTCGTCTTCAACTAGCGCACATGGGAATGCGATTTGGCGAGGTATGCTACCATGCGTGAATTCCACGACTCCTGGGATTCACACGCGGCGGGAGTATCTTGAGGTACAAAGCGCACCAGGGAACCCACTCGAGTACCAGCTGTTCAATAAAAATGTTGCGTCATTTTTCGCGACGATTCAAGCCACTATGGGACCGATAGGTCTTTTGCTTTCGCGATGAACCTGTGTACATGGAATGTTCTTCGCAATGAGGTGAACAATCTACTACATGGAAATTGATTTTTACAAAATCCCCTTCAATGATCTACCCTAAACTAGATATCAATAGTTCCCGTGTGTAGGTACGCATGTATGACATCATTTTTATTGCGACAAAATTCAATTGTAGATTTGACCCAAGCAGCGGGCAACACCGTCTCTCTCTGGTTACTCACCTGCATTAGTGAGGTGAGCGTGCAAAGAGGCCAAAGGTTACAGGGTGGTACTAACACAATACCAAGACTCCCCCATGACCCAGAGCCGACTTGCACAAGGATATTCACAAGCACAATACCGACCTCACAAGAAGTTACACAACACTGGACTTTACACAGGCACTGGCACGACAGATCAGCCAAGAAAATCACGAGTGCACTGCAGCCCAACGGCATGAATTGCTGCCTTAATGATGTTGTTGCCTAGTGCCCTTGTGAGGAAGTCAGCTCATTGCTGGCGGGTGTCGACCCATACAATCTGAAAATTGCCTGCAGCCACATTCTCACGCACAAAATGATGCTCCACATTGATACACGATCAGCGAGAGTGGTGCACGCTATCATGCTTAGCAATAGCTTTTGTGCTTTGATTGTTACGACGTAAGGTGATGCAACGAATGTGAACACACACTACAACAAACGACACAACGAGACACTCTCACAAGTTCCTGCACCAAGAGCTACATATTCTGCTTCAATGGAGCTGCGTGCCACACAACCCTGCTTCCCACTTTCCAGGATATCGCTGTCCCACTGACGAGAAAGACATGGCCAGTGGGACTACGTGCATCCGCATCATGTGCCCAATCATTGTTAGTATACCCATCAACAACCACTAACGGTTGCGCTCGGTAACAGTTACCGTCTTGGGTATTGGAGAGGACAAACCTAACAACGCGCAAGGAGGCCTCCATGTGTCCTGCCCGTGGGCACTACGAGAATGGAGCAAGGAAGTTCTCAACAAAGACGACGTCTGCTCATGTGGTAGTAGCCACGTACATCAGAGACCCTTTGACTCGCAGATAGTCGGTCACATCCACTGGCTTCCCCAGCTTTGACACGTCTAGTGTGTCAACAACCTCTGTCCGACGGGCTTCATCGGTGTTGACGTAGTGGACATAGAATCAAGTAGCGAGGCAAAGTGCTCCCCCAGGCCCTTGACATACAGAGCCTGGTGGACGTGAAGAGCACGATGGGCACAATCACGCTCAAGCTCCATGTCGAGGAAGACACGGGCTAGACCTGAGTCTTTCATCTTGTACGCAGATTGAAGCACGGCCGACACTACCTCTTGACTTGGTGATGCAAGTCATCGACATAGACGAGGACAACAACCAATGTCGCAGAGCATGGAGTGATAAAGAGGGAGGGATCAACTATGCTACGCCAGTACCCCCCTTCTCCAGGGTGGAGGCGATATCCTATTTCCAATACTGCGGTGAATGTTTGAGGCCATAGAGGGCCTTTCGCACTCTCAAGATTCTATCGATGCTGTCAGAGAATCCTGGAGGTTGCAACATGTAGATCTCCTCATCCAACTGCCTGTGTAGAAATGTGTTGTTCACATCCATCTGCTCGAGCTCCCACTCATGGTGTGCTACAAGACTGAGAAGGTCTCGAGTTGTGGTGTAACGTCCGACGGGGACAAAAGTCTCGTCGAAGTCAATGCCGGAATCTTAAGAAAACCCCTTGGCAGTGAGATCTGTCTTGTACTGGTCAAGCTCACCATTGGGCTTGTCCTTACAACGAAAGATCGATCGCGCATCGATGGCCTTCCGGCCGGATGGGAGATCGACCAGCTCGTATACGGCATGGTCATCAAGAGTTATTAGCTCGTCCCGCAAGGCAGCCTCCCACTGCTCGAAGTCGGGCGTAGCAGGCGCTTGCCGAAATGTGGTTGGGTCAAGCGATGAGGGCGTGGCAGTAAATGTTGGGTGACACTCTACGACGATGCCAAGAATGGTGGCTTCCAGCGCGCGCTTGTGCTCTGACATGGGCAGTGAATACCCAAGGACAGAGCTAGGGCGGACAACCCCTGTGGCCAGGCGCAAGGCGTCCATGCCGGTCGGCAATCCCGCAACCTGCCCATAATGGGGTTAAGTAGGAGAGACGGATGATGCTGCCACACTGGAGGAGCAAGTAGGAAGCGCTCGGAGGAGCCCTCCACGAACAAAAGGTTCAATGGGTGCACGACCATGAGGATCGCTGAGCGGAGGCGGAGTAGGGGCAGACCGACTGGGCACGACTGGGATAAGTGGACTGGATGGGGCCACAAAGGAGTGTGTGTTGGCACTAGTAGACGTGGAGGTACCCTCAAGGATGCTTAGCTCTCACTGATGCACGCTACCAATGTTTGGGGCAGCCAATGGACACCTTTGGCAAAGAGTGTGGAGCAGAAGGATCACGGATGTGAGTAAGTAGAATACGTCGCATTCAAGAGAACTGAATCAAAATACATTTTTTTGTTCGTTAGCATAGTGAGATTACATCAGATCCGTACCACCTGTGATCTAAGATTTCCAACTCATCCAAGCACGCCCAAATCGGAGCCGTAGAGCTCTTACGGCTGTCGAAGTAACCCTTGGTGGAGACGCCCACTTTGCCTTACACGCTAGGCAACGAGAGGCGCTTCGACGATAACTGGTCGGAGTGCCTTTCCTTGTCCATAAGTCAAGGAGAATCTCACCCTGGTCAAGGAGGTCCATATGGTCACTTCATTCATGGCCCTGGTGCATTTGGAGCTCGTTGGAGACTAACTCGGATCACGGGCGGTGGATTATCTCGCCAACCATGGCGGGTATCAGATTCCACCCGCCCAACAACCGAATTTTGGGCTAGGCCAACTTTCTACATACTCACTCGAATTGAGCGATTCAAAGCTCAATCTTGCATGGAAGATTCCAAGGAATGCAAATCTAATCAGATCAGGTTTTCAACCACTCATCAGTGGTCAAACCAGGGAGTACAATCAACGGAACTAATTATAAGGGGCACACCATGTCAACAATCTCCCCCTTGCACCGCAACCTTGATGTCCAGTCCATGAAACCTGCAGCATTTCAAACCTCACGGTGTAGACCAAGCTCCATGTAGCTTGCATCATGCCCGTCCTTGGACTGTGCCTTGGTCATGGCATCGGTGAGCATGTGCTTAGTGCCACAATGCACAATAGCCGTATCTCCTTTTGCCACCAAGTCTCGTGCGTAGTGATGCCGGATCTCAATGTGCTTGGTCCTCTTGTTCAGCACATGGTTCTGGGTGAGGCTGATGGCATTCATGTCTACATTCAGTACCGTCGGCTTCCTTTGTGGCACCCCAATATCCTTAAGCAGCCGCCGCAGCCACACCGCCTACTTTGCGGCTTCTACGAGCGTGATTTGCTGTGCTTTGGTGATGGATAGTGCCACATAGTCCTGCTTCCTCCTTGCCCATGAAACTTCTACACCACCAAGCAGAAACACATATCTGGATGTTGATTTTCTGTCATCCATATAACCTGCCCAGTCGGCATCGGAGTAGCCGACCAACTTGAGGGAGGCGTCACACGCTCCCATTCCACGACTATTTTATCACATTGAGATAGCGGAGGATCCATTTCACAGCTTGCCAATACAACATCCCGGTGTCAGCAACATAACGACTCACTTGGCCCTCCGCGAAGGCCAGTTTGGGTCGCGTCGCCACCATGTCGTACATGATGCTCCCCACAGCGGACTGGTATGGCACACCTGCCATCTCCTCCTTCTCCTCATCTGTACTCAGCCCCATGCTTGAGCTCAGCTCACATGTGGTGGTCATGGGTGTACCAATTTGGTTACACTCCTCCATGTTGTAGCCGCAGAGTACCTCTGTCCAACATGCGTGCCTTGCGATCCCTCTTGATGGCAATGTCAAGGTTGTACTCGAACTCGTCCATGTCGGTCATTTTGAACCGACCGCTTAGCTGCCGCTTCAGGTTCACCAATTCCTCCATGTCCGGTGACACGAGGATGAGGTCATCCACGTAAAGAACCACGATCTGGTACAACCCTAGCTCCTTCTGCATGTACACGCTTTGATCCAGTTCGCAGCACATGAAGCCAAGCTCGGCCACGATGCCATCCATTTTGTTGTACCACATGAGCGGTGCCTCCTTCAGCCCGTTGAGCACATTACATAGTTGGCAAACCTTCCCCGGCGGCGCGTCCACCCCCTCCGGCACCTCAATGAGGACCTCCTTGTTCAATTCGTTGTTGAGGAATGCCCTTTCCATGTCCATTTGGTGAAATTCGTAGTCGCGCGCCGCAACCATCAAGAGAATGGAGTGGATGGGGTGTAAACTTTGCCACTGGTGCGAAGGTCTCATCACATTGTTCACCCTTCTGCTGGGCGTACCCCTTCGCAACCAGCCGCGCCTTGTACCGCTCCACCTTCTCCTCCTTGGCGGGCTTCTTCTTGAAGATCCACTCGGAGCCGATGATTTTTGCGCCCTCCGGCCTGTCAATCAGCTGCGAAGTACCATTCTCTTCATGGGAGGTGAGCTCAAATTTTATAGCTCCCTCCCACTCAGCCCCATCCTTCCATTGCAATGCTCCCTTGATGGTCTCGGGCTCCTCTTATGCAAAGAATGCTCGAGAAAACCCGGTACAGATGCCCTCCGCGGCATTGTATCCATTTGCCGTCCTCCTTGCGCGTCCGCTCCTCTGAGTTTGCTATTGTTGAGGCTATTGCAGCTGCTCCTGTCCTCTGACGGCGCCACTCGCGCAGCTGACCTGCTCCCCCTCTCTCGGGGAACGTGGAGATGCGGGCTCCCTCCCTGCCTCCTCATTCAGCTCCACTGCTACTCGCGCTTCAGACTCATTGTCCAACTCAGATGAACGAAATCAGATGCTCCCCCATCCCCACATGGTTCCCGCCAGATGAAGTCGATCAGACATCACCCTTTTTTGCGTCGTCCAGTGTCTCCCCCTCAAGGAGTGGCAGCTACTCCCCATGCTTGAAGAGACCTGTATCCTTGTCCGTCCAATGGTTGTCTTTGTCGAACATGACGTCGTGACTCTTCACAATCTATTTCCTCTGCAAATCAAAGAGCCGGTACACCTTTCTCCCACTCTCGTACCCGACGAAGATGCACCGGCGAGTCCGCGGGTCCAGCTTACCCCGCCCCTCCCGTGCGTGCACAACATAATGTGTAGCACAACCAAATGTGTGGAGATGGGCCACAGTTGGTTTCCTCCTACTCCACACCTCTTGTGGTGTCTTCCACACATTGGACTCCGCATCTTGTAGTGGCTTCGTCGGCGTCAGGTTCACGATGTAAGCTGATGTCCATGCTGCCTCGCCCTTGTACCGCTGCGCGAGGCCGGCATCGCTCAACATGGACTAGACCATGTTGAGGATGGTGCGGTTCACCCTCATAGCGACGCCGTTCGGCATAGTTTTCTGCCACACGATCTCCTTGCTCTTCATCCATGCCGAGTAGCCCTCGTACTCGCCGTTATTGTCACTTCGGAATGCTATCACCTTTAACTATGTTTGCTACTTCACTGTTGCCACAAACTCCTGCATGCATAGCATGACATCACTCTTCCTCTTGATGATGTAGAGGTAGAGCTTGTGGTTGTGATCATCAATGAAGGTGAAGATATAGCGAGAACCACCAATGGAGGGCTCAAATTGTCTGCACACATCTATGTGCACCATCTCCAACTTTGCCGATGCACGCGTCCTTTTGCCATCAAACGGCTGCTGTGTCACCTTGCCGACCACGCACGGCTCACACATAGCATTCTTGGCTGCGTCAAGGCTCTTGACCTCAAGATCCCACACCACTTCCTTCTTTGCTATGTATCTCAGAGTTGAGGAAGCAATGTGAAACTGGCGGCGTTGTCACAAGTCCAGGTCTCCATCATCCTTCTTCGCGAGGTGGACGGCGTCGGATCTCGTCCGGCTGCCAAGGATCTTGCACGGAGCAGGTACAAGTCGTCCTCTCGCTTTCCACGTGCAATCACCTTACCATCCCCCTCCTTGCGCATGATGGCCATCTTCTAGTTGAAGAACACCTCGAGCCCCTAGTCATTAAGGAGGCTCACCAAAGGCATATTAGCCCCAAAGTTGGGCAATGTGGAGCACGCCATGAATGATGCTCATGACAGCTTCTCTGCCAATATCCACCTCGATGCGAACGTTGCCTTTACTGGCAGCCAACTCTGTTTTGCCATTAGCCACTGTCATACGCCGCTCCGAGACGCCATTGGTGACAAATGCCGCCTGCTTGTATCGTGTGTGGCGGCCCGATCCGGAGTCAACCATGGAGGCTCCCGGATCTGTCAAGTTGGTGGACTCCTTTGCCATCATTGCATGATCGTCTTTCTTTTTCATCTTCTCGGGTTGGTCGGACTTCCTAATGGGGCAGTTTTGTGTGTAGTTGCCTTCTTTGCCACAGACGTAGCACTATCCCTTCTTGTCACCTTTCTTGGTGCCCTGCTTGGAACCCTTGCCCTTCTTGCCTCCCTCTCCACCATAAGGACGGACGACATAGGCAGAAAATGATGTTGCCCCACTCTCTCTCCCACCACGCTGCATCCATTCATTGCGGACGTACTCAGCCACCTTCGAGTACTTCAACTCATCAGTGGACCAGTCGTGGACCAGTCCTACGATGGTGATCATGGAACTCCAACTGTCCAGCAAAGCGAGGAGGAGGATCATGGCTTGCAGCTTAGGGTGAACCTTTCATCCGGTGGCTACGCACTTGGCAGCAATGGACTTGATCTGCTGGAGGATCTCCATGATGTTGTCGCTTTTTTTGGCTCGGAGGGTGACGGGCTTCTTGAAAACGAAGAGCTGGTTAGCAAGGTTGGTGGACTGGTAGATGGTGCATAGCTTCTTCCAGGCCTCCGTGACCTCCGTGCACCCTTGAATCAGTGTGTGCTACGTCAGAGCTAGTGTTAACACCAAAAAACCAAGCGCCTTCTTGTTGCAAATCTTATACTTGTCCACTTCATTCGTTGTCATAGTTGCCGGAGGGGCTTTCTCTTCAACCTTGACAAGCTCAAGCAGACCCTTGTTATTGAGGTACACCTCAAAACACCACCTCCACAAGGGGAAGCCAATCTCATGAAAATTTGAGACAGCGCCAATGCTCTCTTGCTTGATTGTTGTCATGGCGCGCGACGATAGCGTGAAAGTTGTAGAGCTAGGGTCTTTCTCGACATGTGGGCCCATAACCCTGTGAGAGCCAACCTCAAGGATACTTAGCTCTCATTGATGCATGCTACCAAAGTTTTGGAGCAGCCAATGGACGCCTTTGGTGAAAAGTGTACAGCACAAGGATCACAGATGTGAGTGGGCAGAACACGTTGCATCTAGGGGAACAAATTGAAACACGTTTTTGTTCATTAGTATAGTGAGATTGCATCAGATCCTTATAGCCTGTGATCTAAGATTTCCAACCCATCCAAGCACACCCAAATTGGAGTAGTAGAGCCTCTACTACGGCTGTCAACGCAACCGTGGGAGCCACCCACCTTTCCTTGCACGCTAGGTAACGGGAGGCGCTTCGACGATGACCCGTCGCAGCGCCTTTCCTCGCCCAAAAGTCCAGGAGAATATCACCTTGGTCAAGGAGGTCCCTTTTGTCACTTTATTAATGAACATGGTACATTTGGAGCTCGTTGGAGACAAACTCGGATCACTAGCAGTGGATTATCCCGCTACCCATAGCAATTACCAGATTCCACCCGCCCAACACCCAGACTTCGGGCTAGGTTAGCCTAGCCCGAAGTCATTATGAATACTCACGCAAATCAAGCGATTCAAAGCTTGATCTTGCATGGAACAATCCACGGAACCCGGATCTAAAGTTAGATCAGGTGTTTGACCACTTATCATTGGTCACACCAGGAAGTACGATCAACGACACTCATGGCAAGGGGCACACTATGTCAATAGTGCGCTAGAGACACTGACTCAGATTGGACTGGTGAGGAAATGACAAGGGATGCCGGAGCTCCAAGCAAGCTGGAGGTCATGGACGTGGGGGTATCAGAGGATGATGGAGACATAGTGCCGGGCATAAGAGGACGCTCCAAGGGTGAAGGTTGTTGAGAAGGGATAGCAGTAAGGACTATAGGGTCAAAGAGGACTGTAGGGCCGAATTTCCCCCGCAACCGAAAGAATGGAAAGAGGGAGGTAGTGGACGAGTGACAATTGAGGCCACGGAGAAAGGCCCACTCAAAGAACGGCGCATCATGGGACTCAATGACACGATGGCGCTCTGGGTCCCAGAAGCACCAAGCTTACCATCATGTAGTTCATGGCCTCAAAGGTGAACAAAGGGGGGAGACCAGAATCAGAAAAAAAGGGTACAGACACCATTGGCAAGAGTCTGATTCCAACGTTCAGAGATCCTGTTCTGCTGTGTAGGGAGCCGAGGTCTCCAGACACACTCCTTGGGACTCAAGGAACCTGGTAGTGGGACCGAGGAGCACACCGTCATGGTCATTACAAAAGTCGAGCAGTAAGCACTGACACGAACGTTCAGCTTGCACCAGTAAGGACTCAATGACCGTTGGAACATCACTCTCCTGAAGAAGAGAAATTATCCAGTGAAACCATGAGAAATCATCAGTGAGATATAGAACATAACCCCCAACACCCCCAGGAAAATTGTGGGGAAAAGGGCCCATTACAGCAACGTGAACAAGGTCAAGGGGGTGCGAGGGCTGAGAGGCACACAAGGCAAAGGGAGAGAGATTCATTTTGCCTTGGGCACAGTCAAAACAGTCAGAGGAAAACTGGACAGAGACAATTCAATAGTGGTTTGAAGTAGAAGTATGCTGGTGACAGCATGCGTGTGAACATGGCCAAGACAGTGATGGAAGAGCTGGACATCATTGGGGGAAGGAGAAGGCACGACATGGGCTAAACAAGAGCCAAAAATGGGAGGTAGAAGGAGCAAGAAGAGGAACACAATAAATCTTGTCACAAATAACCCCTTGCAAGACGACACGACCATAGGAATGAGGAATAACAGTGTCAACACCCTGAGTGGCTGAGAAATCAATGCCCCGATTTTTTAGGGAGGTCATGATCAGCAAGATGAATTTCAAGGAAGGCATGTAGAGAATGTCAAGAAGAAACAGCAGACCACTGGGCCCGACAAAACAGACAATGCCAATGCCCTAGACGGAAAGCAACTAGCCAGAACCAATGCAAACAAAGCAAACAAAACCAAAGAGACCCAAAAAGACAAATGCGGAGCAAACGGAGGTCATGTGGTGGGTGGCTCCAGAGTCAAGGACCCGGAATTCAGTGGAAATGTGAGCATGAGGAATAACACCACATATGGCAACAGTACCGACAGGAGGTGGAGATGAGGCACTGGTAGTGAGGGAATGGGAAAGAGTGACGGAATGCCAATGCTCAACCCATGGGACAGACGTGGACGGTAATCCGAGGATGTGACCGGGGGTCTCCACAAAGGACAGTGTTAGTTTGACAAGGAAGACCTCTGGCCAAAGAAGACACACTCTCACCGCCTTGATTGCGAAGGTGGAGGCGCTTGAGAAGAGACTGCTCCAGCTGGTGCTCACCGTTGACGGATGGGGCACAAGATGGAATAGATAGACCCGAGGGAGGAGGGAACCATGGAGGAGGGACATAGGCTGAGGAAGGCGGTCCTGCATAGATGGGCGCACTTGAGGGCAACAACCATCCACAAGGATACGAGAAAGATGGAGGGACGGTGGAGATACCAATGGTGGAGTAGGCCTGTGCTGAGGAGGAATCGGCGGACTGAGATGAGGAGTCCGAGCTGGAGCTGGTGGCGGAGGAAGAAGATGAGCCACAACTACGTGCTCAGTGCGCACGCATGGCACATGCAAAACACAGATCATCAGGGGGCATAGTGCACTTGCATGGAGAGTACTTGGAGGAACCACAGTTCCAGCACACAACCTCTCCAAGGACACAAGATGGTGTAGTATCTTGGCCTTCCCCTTTTCCTGCCCACGTCCACGTCCACACCCACGACCGTGGGAGGCGAGAGCTGTGCCCATAGAGGTCAAGGATGAAGAGGACGTGGAGGAGGAGGATGCAATGGTAGAGGAAGGAGACGAGGACGTGGTGGTGACCGCAACAACCCCATCATTTGCAATGTGGTGAAGGCATATGTTGTGCAAGCTAGTCCACCAAGCGGCGAGCCTCTCACCAACAAATTCCTAGAGAGCACTAACACTAGGTAGGGACTTGTGTGGAACGGGCTGGGATGCAAGGCACTACAACTCATAAGCTTTGACGTTGCACAGAAGGTAAGACAGCTCGGGGATCAACCCATTGACCATGGTGTGCACAGCTGATAGCTGACGTTGACCATGGTGTGCACAGCTGATGGCCCGACTTTGCCAAGCTCGCAAAGCAACTTGAGCCCGTGTGCCGAGTATGCATCAGCAAATTCGTCCGCACACATCAAGAGCATGTTGAACTGCATGGTGAGAGCACTCTGACCGCCTGACTAGTAACGGTGGTACGACGGCAAAGCATGGTGTATGCACCGACTGGGTCAGCCAAATGCTGAATGGCGGGGTTAGCATTGTAGGTGTAGACATCTTTGACAAGGGTCTCGGGCATAGCAGTAATGAAGGCGCGTAGAGCGCAAGTAGATTCGGCAGTGACAGGCGTGAAAGGTGGGTCAACTAGAAAATAGTACCCCCATCGACGTTCCCCTTGAGCCCATGCATTGAAGCAAGTCTCCTAGGAGGAGAATGCAGGCCTAGTGGATAGGAAAAGAGGCTAGGAGAAGAAGTTGTGTTGGCAAGAGACAGCGGCAGGGTTGGTGACAGATGGAGTGACAAAAGTTTTCTTGACAAAGGTGCTAGCGGCGGATGGCGTGGACGCGATACCAGCACTGGTGCCAACAAGAGCAGCAGCGGTAACAGGATTTCGCTTAAGCACAATGGCAACAACTTTAGCGGCAGATATGGCACGATTGTCATTAGCGACCTTGAGGCAATCTTCAGCCTCCCCCTTAGCCTTGCAAGTGAGGTTCAGCTGGCGCTGCAGATCCGCTATGACTGACTCATCTTCACCAGGCATGGTGACAATAATGAGGTCCTACTGAACAAATGTCGGCAGAGTTTCCCCTGCCCCAGTGGACGTGGGAAAACTGGGAGTGCCCAAGACACAAAAAGATTATGCTGTAGGATAGCCCAACCCCGGTCAGAGAAGCAAGCCAACAAAACATCAGTGAGCAAAGAGGAAAGGCAACAGTAAAAAGAATATATGTAAGAGAATCCTCACAAAGCAAGAGGAGGTGAGGTGGTGCGCAAGAGGACAAGTAGTGTTAGTATAGCAGCAGTTGCTACAGCAGAGAGGACAGAGACAGTAGAGGCAATAGGAACCACCAAAGAGAGAGCTCCGGTGGTAAGGACCGCACCCAAGGGGTAAAGCAGCAGTCGCTACAGCAGAGAGGAAAGAGACAGTAGAAGCAACAGGAACCACCAGAGAGAGATCTCCGGTGGTAACGGCCGCGCCCAAGGTGGTAAGGGCTGCTGCTACAGTGAAGGTTTCTGTAACAACGCTGATGAGGGCAGATGCTGTAGATACCGCAGAGGTGATAGCGACAGAGGTGGAGGTGCAAATGGCAAAAGCAACCGCTGACACGGCGGATGCTGCAGAGGCAGTTGCCGAGGCAATAGTGGAGGCGGCTGTTGCAACTTACGTACCAATATCTGCAGCTACAGTAGCAACCGGGCCAGCAACAACCGCCATCCTAGTGTAAAACTCGGCAGCACATGTGGCCGAGGTCGAGGCACGGACGCGAGAAGCACAGGCGGCAGCAGCAAGTGTGGCAGCAGTCATAGCAGCAGCTTCTATCATAGCCGACGCAGCGCGTGTGACCCTCTGTGTGGGATTAGCCATGTCTTGACCCAAGAAAGAGGACAGGTGGGCTCTAGTGATGTCCACCTGAGTGACGACGTATGGTTGCAGGACCCTCCTAGTGGAGTGTGGAAGAGAAGAGCTTATCAGGGTTTGGTGGGAAGAATGCAATGATGATGCGGAGGCGGTAGGTCCTCAGTAGTGGGAGCGTCACGGTGGATGGTGTGGCGTTGCCGTGTTGAACTCTCCTCGTAGTATCCACCATGAGGTGTGGCGTCGTGAGCCTCTCAGTTTGCCAGCGTGACAGTGGGTCCCACCGCGGTGGTGGATCGTCGACGGGGACAGCAAGGACAGCCTGCAGAGGGGACTACCAAGAGGAGCAACTGTGTGGCAGGATGCAACAGCAGTGGAGGCTGTTGGTGTAGCCACCACGCTATTGACGCAGCTGGCGGTACAACGTGCACTTTTTGATACCGCTACTACTGCTGCTGCGGCTGCCACGTTCTGGACATGGCGTGCAATGTGGCGTCTCCTTGCTGCTACTGCCGCTGCTGCTACGGGGCCTACTACTATCGGCCCTATGCAGAGGCTCTACTGGAGCAGCTGCCGCTGCCTCCGTCAGCTCTGTCGCGACTGCTGCTTCCTGATGTTGATAGTGCTGCTGCAGCTGGTACTGCTCCTACCTTTGTTTCTGCTTGCTGTTGTCGCTGCTGCTTCTTCTCCTGGTGCAGCTGCCATTACCAACGGACGTGGAATGATGTGCTCTATGCACCTCAATGGAACAATGAGAAGGGTGGTCCACTGCTCTCCTGCCAAGGTACCGCCTAGAAGGGCGGGTGGCTGAAAGAGAAGGGGCAGGCTGCTGGCCTAGATAGGGCCGGCCGTTGGCCTAGATGGCACCGCCCGCCAACAAAAAGGCTCGTTGCCAAGAAAGGCAGAGCTTTGGTCCTCGACCGACGAACGGGAGGATAGGATGGAGAGGAGAGACAATAGAGAAGAGGGACATATAATTCCCTCTCCCCTAAGGGCAACTAGTAACGGTGAGGGTGGGTGCGTGTCGCTAAGAATGGTCGATGTGGGTTTGGCCTAGGATCCGTGGGCGGTGGGTCTATATTGCATCCGTCTCCCACACATTGCTCTGATACCAGTAGGCTATCAAGCTAGAGAGTTGACAGTGGTTGGAGCATGACGCGTGGCACAAGCAACAGGTCAATATGCCATGAATTAGCACTACAATTTAGCGAGACAACATACCAAGGAACAAGTACCGAGTCACACAGCACTGAGGTGCTAACAGTAGGAGGGGGACGAGCGAGCGAGCAGCAAGCTCAACCTCGTTTGCCACCCTTGAAGTTGGTGGATTTGACCCATCTACCCACTGAATGTGCTCAACCTGTCAAATATGTCCTTGTCCATGAAACCGGCTGGAGTGAGAACCTGGCTCTGTTTGTAACAAACGCGCATGCACGCATGAAGTAGACGTATGCGAAGCTGGCCATCTTCTTTTGCCACTTGATCCAAGATGTAGCTTGCCGTACAGCCATGACATCATGACGAAGCAGCTGGCAAGGTCGTCTCTCTCTACTTAGTCACCTACATCAGTGAGATAAGTGTGCAACAAGGCCAGAGGTCACCGAGTGGTAATGACACAAAACCATCACTCGGGTGGACATGGTGTAATTTCATGACTAGAAGATGGCAAAATGCTCCTGATGAAGGGGACATAAGCTGGATTTTTCACCTTATCTTCCTGCTTGGCTGTAATTGGTAGGCCATATCTGTCCTAGTTTAGGGACAAAGCCCACCTCCACGCCGTTGTGAGCTTGCTGCTTGCGTGATGGGTTGTGTGGGCCCACGCTTCTCCTCCCCCACACGCGCAAGTCGCTATTCAGGTCTTTCATACCAATCTGCATTTCTCCACGGCTGGCCCTTTCCACCTCTCATATTGTGTGGTCCATTTTTGGACACACATTGACATGGAAAACTTGTGGTGGCAGCTCATTCCCTTTCCCGGGAATCTTGCGCTCTGAGGTCATGTATGTGCAAATCCTGAGAACATTTTGCGCATCCTACACATTCTGGGCACTCTGCCCCTCCTGCCTGTCTTACTCTTTTCTTATGCCCCTCAAACACACATTGCCAAAGTAGCCCGTAGCAACAGCAGCCAACCACCTCAGCTGTCGATGGCCAAAGAATTCAGCGGAAGCAACAGTGAACTTCCGAAGCCGCTGACTGCCAAAGCAGCCAACAGCACAGCAGCTGGCCGCCAAAGCTACCGACTGCAAAGCAGCTGGCAGCAGTAGCTACCAACCGCTTCAGCGGCCTGCTGCCTCAGCAACAATCAGCAACAGCCAATGGTTGCCAAAGCAAGCAGCGGCTGCACATGTGCATATGGGTGTTTCTTCCAAATGTCTCAGCTTCCAACTGCCAAAGTAGCCAGCAAAATCAGGAGCATTGAGCTGCAGAAGCCAGCAGCAACAGCGGCCAGCCACCTAAGCAGCAGACTGCCGGACCACCCAGCAGTAGCGGCCACCAGCTGCCTTTGCTGCCTGCGGCCTGAACAACAGGAAGCAGCAACAACCAGCTGCCTGAGCAGCCAGCAGCAGTAGCAGCTACTGCACATTTGGACAGTTGTGCATCTGCACTTAGTCAGTTCTTCCAGCTGCCTCAACTGCACCTTGCAGAAGGAGTGAGCTACCGAAACCACCAAATTTTATTGCAACCAGCAGAAACAGCAGCCTCCTGTGTATTTTTCACAGAAGGCTGCTGTCTACTACAGAAGTAGCCCACAGTACCAACAGCAAGCTACTTCAGCCACTGATGCCCGAAGCAGTCAGCAGTAGTAGAAACACAGCAGCAGAAAGGGCATTTATTGTAGCAGCGACATGCCTAGCAGAGAGACAGTATCATTTGGGGACATTAGCCAACTGAGGAGCCCCAATGAACCAAGCTTGGGAGAAGTAGAAGTATTTCACATGCCTGTCAGTGTGGCAGGAAGTGAGGCTGCATCTTTTGACCCACAGCCTTCTTTCGTACCTGTTGGTGCATATGCAAGTGCTCGTTAAACATTGCGTTGTTGTTGCCCAATGGTGCCTCAATTGCTTCTTGAAGTTCTTGAAATTAGCGGCCTCTCTCATGTCACATTTTACCGCATCTTTGCTCTCTTTCATAACATGTTCAACATTGTAGCATCAGCCATCTCTGTTTTTTTTGCTGCCTCAAGTAGAGGAGCTCGCACAAAGAGTGTCACAGTGGTCCAATGAGCACAGGGAGACACTACTGAAGCCACCTACACTACTGATGTGAATACTACTGCTAGTGCTGACATCACCTACCAGCTTGCAGCAACACTGTTGTCTCTTGCCGGAGCCTCCTCTACTGCAGCCACTACCACCTCATTTGCATCCTCATCTTTCTTTCTCTCTGTGTTTGTTTCCAACACAATGGACAGTACAGCGAACAACACTATCTCCATTTTTGTATCTCGTTGTGTTGTTTCTAGCTTTGAGCTCCTCAGTGGTTATTGTCCTGTTGATTGTGTTATTCAGCCTAACAGCGCCAATACTCTTCATTGGCACCACTATTGCCTTTATCATAGCTGCTCTTCTCGGGGCAGCTCATGCTGGCCACGTTCCTCTTCAACCCCATGAAATGCCACTTTTTGAAGAGAGTGCAACCTTTGCCAATGATTTCTGAATCATTGGCAAAATCAGACATGCATTGATCTCTTTTTTTTCTTCCTCCTTGCTAGCACGGTAAAACAGAATGTCTAAGTTGACGAGCTCAAAGGGGAGCTCGAGCGTGCGTGCACCGAAGCAGTTGCAGGACAGGAGGCATGCTCGGTCGAGGTGCCCTTAAGTGCTTCCTTCACAGTAGCATCCATGGTGCACATCTTCCTCAGCATCAGCAGCAGGCTGTAGCTGATGCTGCTTGAGATACCGATGCCTTTGGTGCTGCTGAAATTCACGTGGCAGCACCACCTCCACATTGAAAGCGCGGATTTGACACTCTTCCACTCTCCTTCATCGACGGACTCCAGTTTTCAACCAGGGAGTTCAAGTACAACGTTTAGGCCCAGGGTGGGCACCTTTGAGAGGATTAGTACACGTCCAACACCGCTTCAACTTTAACTCCCCTGCCCTCTGAATCCATGCGAGCGGTGCAGGGACTCATCTCTGCGGCACCACCGCACCTCAACGAGGTGGTTGGAATCTACATTGCAAAATCTGCGTGTGAAACCCCTGTTGATCCCATTGGATTTTGGTCTCTCATCCTCTGTCACTCGACAGTGATCGGTCACACTTCTCAGAGTCAGCTGACCGTATGCTTCAACACGGTGATCATGCATGCTAAAGAGAGCGCTCATGCCTAGTGGAGCCACAGCCTTTGCCTGCTTTGTTAGCTTGTCGACCCTGTCCCCGGACAGCTTTCTGTCAGAAACTGCCCCCGGGTGGTTGCAGTTCCAAAGTAACCCTGACGGGTCTACACCTGTGTTCACGGCTTTGTTTTGAGTGCATGTTCTGAGTCTAAGTGTAAGCTTTCTGAACCCTCATGCTATGTTCCTGGGAGTGGAAGAGAGTTTCGAGACAGTCACTTTTGTGAAGGGAATAACACAGTTTTGCATTAGTTTTTTAACATGGACATGAACTGACGAGTTATAGGGTTGGTCACAAGCTTTCCAACGCACCAAACCGCGTGCAGTTCGGATCACTGTAGCTCCCGCTATGTCAGCCAAAGCACCGCACCCTAACCCAGCTGCTCAGTCGACGGCGTGCACCATGTCGTCCGCGAAGCGCCGTCACACATCAAGGACCCATCAAAACGCCTTTCCAGAGGGGCAGATGTCCCTACACATAGTGGCGATGCCCCTTGTGTCTTCGGGGTCTGTTTCGATGAGTTAATCATTGAATTTGGTGATGGGAATCGATGTGGTTCGAAATGTGTCTGCGCACCTGCACTAGTCTTCGAGTAACAAAACGTACTTCTGAGTTTCGGAATTTGAGTTAGGATTTTGGCTAAGTCCCTCAGTGACAACCTGCACTACTGGATCCGGTGGATGTTATCCACCAGATGCCTCAGCAGTCTTCCGGAGCAAAATCCCCAGATGAATCCCCATTTGTTACTCATACCTGTCGAATTTTGACCAGCAGCCGAACCGTGGCCGGCTCCCTGAGCCGCCGCGCACACCCCAACTTTGGAAGCCCATATCTCCCTCGTTGCTTCTGGTGAAACAACTTCCACTGGAAACAACGACTCATCAAATTTTAGGAGCAATTATCCATTTCAGGATCCAAGAAATCTTCAAGCCGCTAGATCCAACTGTGAGGATTTTTCCTCTCTTTGGCGGCTCGTCAGCGCCTCCTGGCGTCGCACTTGGGCATGTGGAGGGACACTTTCTTCCACTCACATCATCGTCAACGGCCTCATCCCTGAGTTGGAAAACTTAGTGGCTTGATGCCGATACAGTTCTTCTCGTCTCTCTCCCTCGGGTCCATACAATGTGGGACCTGATGTCTAAGCACCTTGATTACTGGTGGAATAGCCTCTACAACCAATGTTTCGACCACGTCGCCGTCTTTTCGTTCGCAGCTGTCACCACAGCAGCCTTGCGCACACTCGCAACCCCAGCTGCATCCACTGCAGTCAACCCTTTCCAGCCCTCATCTGCCACACTGATCACTTAGGGCGGGAAGGGCAAGGGCAAGGGTAAGGGTAAGGCCAAGAGAAAGATAGTCTCCACGTCCTCCTCATCCTTTGACACCATTCAAGCCGCTTTTTTCTAGAAATGTGGATTTCTTGAGCATTCAACTTGCAAGTGCAATTTTGATGTGGATGATGTGCGTCTCGGCACCAACATGCACGCCCAGTGGGCTCTCACTGCTGGGCTCTCCGGCTCTGATACTGCCAAGGGGCCCTCATCCTTGAGCCGCTCCCCGCAGCAAACCTCATCCTCCACAGCCTTCCACACGAACATCGTTTCGCAGCCTCCAACCCAGCTGTCCTGGGACTGGCAGCCGCCGTACACCATGCCACCTTCATCATTGTATGTTCAGTCATTGTGGAACTTGAAGTACCCACCTCCGTATGCTTTGGCTCGATGTTTGGCTCTCTGATCACTAGAACTGCACTCCTGCTGACATCATTGAAAACCTTCTTACTGCAAATGGGGCTTCTCCTGGTTTTTCCATTCGGAGAAATGTCTTGCATGATTTGGGTCTTGAACCAAGTCCCTCATGGTCAATTTCTTTGCCATGTCACCCCCTTCCCTGCTTGCATCTAGGAACTATATCTCCTCTTTTGGGCTCCCTAGGGAAGTCTGTTTCTTGGGGTTACCCCGATGTCAAAGGCCCAGTGCTTCTGGGATCCCGAGCGCCTTTGTGTCATCGATTCTCACGATGCTCTTTAACCAGGGTGGACTCACTCAGTCACACCGTGGTGGTGTGGCTTTCAATGTTGGCTGCAGCTGGTGTGATAGGATTGGATGCCAAGATTGGAGGGAACAGCTTCTACTAGAGGCTGCTGCTGTTGTGGTGCTGCTTTCAATAATGGCATTGGATGATGCGAAGACTGGCAGAAGCTGCTACCAA
This sequence comes from Penium margaritaceum, assembly GCA_023375785.1. Classification (NCBI taxonomy): domain Eukaryota; kingdom Viridiplantae; phylum Streptophyta; class Zygnematophyceae; order Desmidiales; family Peniaceae; genus Penium; species Penium margaritaceum. Next base: position 63,159 of record SZWC01011623.1, on the reverse strand, counting down.
GAACTTCAGGTGCCGTGATAGAAGAACTGCAGTTGCTACTTCACACAAATTTCTGTTGCCACAGCTGCTTTGCACCAGACTTAGCTATAGTTGCTGCATGGGATGACAGATGGCAGCTACCAACACCACCAAGAGCCGGCTGAGAATGATGAAAGGTTCCTGATGTTTTCACTTTGCTCTCACAACGGGGAGGTAGTGCACAAAGGAGGAGCTCTTTTAATTACTTCTCTGATACCAGATGTGGGAAGCATGTGAGGAAGAGAGAAAGTGAGATTGAGGGAGTGAAGAGACACGCCATGGATCAAGCTTGCGGTTGAGAGTTAGAGAAGAATGGGAGAAGAGGGAAGGCACGTTGGGAGACAGTTCACAGAGATTATTTGTTTGCGATGCTGTGCAAAGCATATTGAACAAATAAACACAGGCACACAGTGAAGCAAGGCCCAATAACCCACATCAATGGGGAAATGAACTCTGCCGCCACCCTTGATGCCGAGCCAGACCTCTCAGGTTAATCCAAGAGTAGCCATCAAATAATGTTCGCAACCCCAGCGCAATCAGCTACCGGTACCACACCCGAATCTGAACAGCACCAGAGCATTCGAAGACATCCCAAAGAATCCTTCAGTTTCTATTCTGATATTGCTTGCACATGCAAACAACATCCAATGTACCATGAGAATCCGATCAATCATAGGAATAAATCAGAGGAATCAATCAGAGGAGCCAATCCAAGCCATTAGGCTGATGCCACCAGTCAACTGGATGTCAAGTGCAAATCCACCGATGAGGCTATGATCGTGTGTGGCACTCTCTGACTTGCCATCTTCACTGGAAATTGGTTGTTGAATTTGTTTCACGTTGTTCACTTTCCTGCACAATCAGTACATTTGTGGATTCAATGGGATAGAGGTTGTCTTGTTAAAAATGACAACCAGAAACCAACACCAAGCTCCCAAGTACAAGAAGATTCTGGTCAGGCCATGATAGTTCATCTTGTAGGAGGGCTCCAGATCAGCATTCAATTCATAGGTTGCGTCAACGCTGAGTGGCGAAATGAACAGATCATTAATGCAGAGTAGTGGTATAATGAAGGGTGCAAACAGTGCACTGAGAAAAACAGCATGGTCAATTGTGCTACAATGGTAGCACCCTCCCCTCTCCAATGTGGGGATTATATTCATGTTCCAGCAGAGAATAGATTTTTTTGGACTGAATCCTTTACAAAGGCGCATGCAGTATGTGGCATCCATTTATCCAGGGGGGCTGACCACGTACATATTTCAGTGTAGGAAGGTGCCATTTGTTTCTATCTGGTGCAGATCTGAGTGATGGTGTGCCGCCAGGCCGAGTAGTGGTCGCACAATGGTGTATTGACCCACAAGTGAAAAGGTTTTGTCAGATTCAATAAAAAAAAACATGGGGAAAACCCATGGTTTTCCAAAATGTCTTGTACCGGTGCTCCGATTCATCAGGATTCATTTTCTGTCTGTAGCCCTCCGTTGAGAGAGAGCACAGCTGCTCAGAGAAATGCCAGCCAGCTATAGACAAGGAATGGAATCAAGCTCCTGGAGCATTGACTGACCTCTTAAAGAGGACTCCTTGGCCTCACCTACCCTGCGTTCTTTGCTGGACTCAGTCGCCAAGGGAGTGGCAGCCTTGGGTGCAAGACATGCAGTGGCAAGACCAAGACTGTCATGGGCCATGAGGAATGCAGCCAGACTTGCACCTGAGAGGGCGAGACCTCAGAGAAAATTAACTGGGTATGACATGGTATCTGTGACAGAAGTGAGCGGCTTCAAGATTCAGAAGAACCCGTTAACATAAGGAGATAAAGAAGTCTCACCCTGGGGGCAAGCACGGAAAGGGATGCACTTAAAAGAGCAAGATGAAATCATTCAAGCACGACATCATACAGGCAGGCGTTTGAACGGTTGATGCAAGGGTAGTTGAGGATGGAGCTACTAATGATGAAGTGGTTTCTGGCATCAGCATTGCAGAAGCAGGTGAGGACTTGGATAGCATCGGATTTCCAGCCTAGTTGTCAATGATTCTAAGACAGGTGAGTGCGCAGGGGTTGATTATGACACAGGCTCAGCCATGAATGATTCTAGGGAGAGCAATGTCGTGGATGCTGGCAGAGGTACAAAAGAAGGTCTCCCTCCACAATCAGAGGAGGAGATTGACTGACCAACTTCCCCAAGAAAAGAAAAAAAAAACGGGAGCAAGGCAGGAGCTGAAATATGGGTAGCAGATATTGGGCTTGAAGGTTTAATTATAGAGAGGAGCATCATGCGACTCATCAACGCCACAATTTCCCGGCTACCAAAAGAGAATTGCTTTGGACATGCAGGCAAACTCCAAGGTGGGACATAGATGCCCACAAAGGGATAACTTCTCATTTTGATGTTTAAATGATCTCCTCAGGAGTGATGGCCTTGGGAACTGGATCTTGGAGCGTCTGATTCCAGACCCGGGTGATGTGAGTGACAGTCTCTGTGGAAAACACCAGAATCTATCAGCAGATTGTCAATGACATTGCCAGTTTCCTTATCATCCAGCCACACCATTCTATTGGATAGCATCGGGAGCTGTGGTTTGGTGGACAGTTCCTCTTATCCTTCACCCAGCTTTGAAAGAGCTTAGGAATCCCCTCCTATGATTCTGTGCAGAAGTCATGTGGCGAGCTTAGGAATCCATTTCTTTATTCAGCAAGGAGAGTCCATGCTATGATCATCTTGTGTACATCCACCTTTGTTTTGAGGTGAAAAAGGTGATATGTTCCATACCAGCACAAGCACATTGAGTATCACTTTGTGCATGGTCTGTGGGATCAGTAGCAAGCGCATCTTTTATGGATTGGTACCAAGCGCCAGTTGGCTGATGTTACTACCAAGGCCATGGGACATGACTTCCTCATTACCTGCCTTGATGATGGTACATGGGGTACCTGGAAAGTTGTTCATTTCGTTTTGCATAAGTTTTCACAAGAACCATAGTGTTTCTTATGTTCAACTTAAACAATTGTTTTCGTTTGACTATTCGAGCACACAATCAATTCTGTTGTACTGGAAAAATCACTCTAGAAATTACCAAACCCGTAAATGTCTACACACAGTTTCATGTTCCGTGGGCAGTCTACCAGGGACTGCGTGCGGAACGTGAAGTATCCACGTTCCACGTGCAGTCAATCGGGGCTTGCGTACTGGCGTGGCAGCCTTCAAGCATCGGAACGCTGTCCGATGCATGGAGTCCCTCCCGGACGACGCGCTTTGCCATCCGGAAGGGGTGGGCGAGCTGCGAAGCGAGTTCCGAGCTCGCTTCGCAGGTCGCCCGTGCGACCTCGGTCTTCGTCTTACGACATTTGAAGACTCGATAGCCGATCTTCTGGGGACACACCAAGGAGATGAATGCCGGTTCGACCAAAACAAAGCACCAGAATAATACCAGTGGCCCTTGGACGAACATGTCCAAAGTTTTAGTCGAATTTAACTGTCACTAAGTTCGGTTCTAGAAAATAGGCGAATACAAAATGCATTAGGGTATATGGACATGCATACCACAGGGTCAGGAGGGAGTGCTATTGTTATCCTATCTGTACTCATGTTCATGGTGTTACGGTGACCCGCCTGCATTTTCCCATACCAGTGTAGGACACTAGCAAGGTCGACAATGGAGTGGAACTGGGAGAAGAATGCAGGTGATCCAGATCATGGTGGATATCCAGTGGTGGCCGTGACCTTCCGAAACTATTTGGGTGGAGTGTTGTTGCCACCAAAGACTGTAGCAAGCTTGTTATGACTTGCTTGATCCACACTGGGGCTATTGTGTTCAGATACATGTTTTCTGTTTTTATTCCTTGTGACAGGACTATCATGCTGAACCTGTTTCAATCTGCATAGGCAGTAAAGATAACCAATCTTGAGCTGGTATGCATCTTTCTACAATGTAGGAGTTCTTATTCTGCATGTGCTAGAACAGACGGTTCAGGATTCAGACAACTGAGGGCTGAGTTATGCACAAAACAGTTTGTTTTGAGACGGTTTGGTAATGTCAGCTTGCACCAACAGGCACAACACATTACTCACTGTGCACAACACATTTTTACATGCACGAGTTCCTTTTTTTTTTTTTTTATGATGTGTGTTGCATTCCTAAAACTAATCCGATACCCAAACTCCTCTCAAATGCAACTACCTGCACTCAATCTACAACGACTGGGCATAAATGAATCCGTCGGTGAAGACCGTTCCAACCTTTGCAGCCCATTGTCAAGTGGAAAAGGCTACGTTTCTTTGACCGTGTCTTTGGCTAATCAGATCACCATGATTTCTATGCCGAGCGCCGTCCATGCTGGCACACTGATGGGAATGCCACTTCTGAGTGGTTGAATCCAGCAGTGGGAAGATGGGTATGTAGCACATGCATCTGGTGCTGATGTGGGATTCTTTCGTTTCCTCCTCCAGCATGCCATCGCTGCTTAATTCCTCAGTCATCATCTCACCCTGACCCCATGGCAATGAGATCCAGATAGAGCCCACCCAAACTCATCGACTGTAGCTGTGCCATCTGCGTCGTCAACGACATGAGGGTGTAGGTGCCAAGTATTGAATCTCCGTGTGTAAGTCGAATGGGGCCCTTCATGACACATGGCCTGGGGCTGTTGAATGGATTTTTCCTCATCGCTTCCCTCGGATGGAGTGCTGGAAGTAAATTTATCCTGTTGCGTTGCTTTGCTGCTGGTGGCCAGTCATTGTCCGATCCCCATCCTGCTGGTACAGTTGTTGAGTGTTTTTCCATACTCTCTACTCTCTACTCTTGTGTCATGTGTCTTTCTAGATTCTTGATTCCGGAACCACCCACTATATGAAGTTCTCTCATGGTTTTTTTTGTCCCTATCTCTTGTTCCCATCATCGGGGTTCATTTTGTTCGTACTAGTTCTGGCCAGTTGCTCTCGGTACTGGTGCCGTTGTGCCGTTTTGCCAACGCTGTTGGGCTTCATACCCATGACTACTTATGGAGCCTCTTGCGCTCCGTTCTTTGTCTCACTGATGGTTCTTTCTTTTCCATGCGAAGAGTTTTTTCTTTCATCAGAAAAAGAGCAAAGTTTCCTTTGTTCTGATATCCTGCATTGTTCACCTGGAACTTGAATGTCAATGCAAGTTGTCTTTTTTTTTTCTTTTTTTCTTTTTCTAAACTCTTTGCAAAGCTTTTTAGAAAAACAAAACCCGCTGTTCTGATGTCCTGGGTTGTTCCCCTGAAACTTGAATCTCAAATGCAAAAGTTGTGTGTGTGTGTGTGTGTGTGTGTGTGTGTGTG
>SZWC01011623.1:16589-28231 GCA_023375785.1 Penium margaritaceum | reverse complement strand
AGAGAGAGAAAGAGAGAGAGAGAGAGAGAGAGAGAGAGAGAGAGTAAATGAATGAATGAATGAGAGAAGGGATGGCAGGGTGCAAGGATGACGTGCGGTTCACATAATGTGTAAGGATATCGTGCGGTTTACATCATGTGCAAACAATCTATTCTAGCGTGTGATTGGTCTGCTTGGTCTGCCTGTTGCTTCAAGGATGGAATGTCGTCGATAGCTTGATCCAACTACCATAACACGTCATTAACTCATGCCAAAAATGGCTACTGAAGCGGTCGTCTCTGTCAGTGATGATGGTTTGTGACACGCCGTGGAGCCGTATGATCTGGTTTAGAAGCAACCATGCTATTCGCTCCATGGTGACGGTGGTTGTTGTCTAAATGAAGTGCAATTGTTTTCAAGACTTGTCCACTTCTACAAGGATGGCGTCATAACCCTCGGGAGTGGCGGGCAATCTTGTTGTTAAGTCCATGGTGATGTTGACCCACAAATCCGTTGGGACAGGGAAGGTTGGAGTAGTCTTTGTGGCCTCGTAGGACGAGATTCTTATCATTGACAAGTGTAACACTAATTGAAGAATGCTGCCATGTTGGTTTGCATCTTATCCCACCAATGATAGTTTGCCACCTTCTTGAGGGTGTTTCCCTCGCCAAAGTGTCCACCTAGACCAGTGTCATGGCACTCTTCCAATAGCATTCGTCACAACTCCTCATTTGGTGCCACGATGACCTGGCGAATGAACCTTCGTCACCAATAGGGTTTGTCAAACCATGAATTGGTTTGGTTGTACCCGTCAAACTCTTCAGAACCCTTTGTAAACAGCCTCCTGAGGTTCAGGTTTTGTTTGACGAGTAACGTGTTGATCTCGGTCACCAGGTTTGGTCAATGACTCGGATTGTCCGCTGGATGTTTTTTTCTGGTCAAAGTTGATGTTTAGTCGAAGTTGGACTTAAAAGAACTCCATCCATTGAGTTAGTTGATGATTCAGATTTTGTCGAGTCTCGATGCATTTCAATGCATGATGGTCGGTGCGGATAATACACCGTCAGCATTCCAAGTAGCATCATCACGTTTTGAACACTTGCACAAATGAAAGTATCTATTTCTTGTGCAACACTCAGTTAAGCTCCAGTTCGCGTGTTTTTGGTGACATGTACGCGACCGACTGTTCTCCACCATCGTTATCTTGAAGGAGAATGGCTATCATTGCTTGATCGGACGCATCAGTTACCATAATGTAGTCCATAGTTGGACCCGCCAATCCTAGTGCTAATGCCAAGGTCAGAGAATTTCTGAAAGAGTCAAGTACTTCTTGTTCTCTGTCTCCCCAACTCTAGTCGATTGTTGTACAAGTGAGTTAAGAGAGAGGTGCTAGCACTCAGGCCTAGTCCTTTACAAATTGATGATAGAAATTACAGAATCCCAAACACACCTGGATGTCTCGAATGTTGGTCAGCATCCATAATCAACAACTACCTCCACCTTCTGTCAGCCCATGGTGATCCGTCCGCTTAGATGATGTAACCCAAAAACTTGACTGAACGGTGACCAAAGTCACATTTCAAAAGAAAATCTGTAGAGTTATCTTTGTGAAACATCAAAAAGTTTTTTAAGTTATCCATTGTTCTCCTTTGGGATGCGACTGTAGACCAAGATGTTGTCAAGATGTACAACGACATGTTTATCATGGAACGAGAAAAAAGTCTTCATCATTGCCATGAATGTCAGGGGGGCTTTTGTGAGTCCAAGCAAAAAGACTGTAAACTCAAAGTGACCGTATCTTGTGCGGGACATCGGCTTCTGGATGTTGTTATCAAATACGTGGATCTGATTATAGCTGTTGTGAAGGTTAATCTTGGTGAAAACTTGTGCCCCACAAAGTTGGTAAATACTTTCATATGCTCACAGAAGAGGATACTATTTCTTGGTAATGGTGTTGTTCAATGCTCGGTAGTTCAAGAAAATCCGTATCGTTTCGCTCTTCTTTATCACAAACACTTTAGGTGCCACATAGGGTGACGTGAATGGTCTGATAGATCCCTGACCAAACATCTTGTCGGGCTGCTTATTGAGTTTGGCAAGCTTGTGGTTTTTCACGCAATAGATCTCCTTCACTGTCAGCTTGTTTTTTGGCTTGAGTTCTATCTGGTAATCAGTCTTTTGCTACATAGGTAACTCTCAGGACAGTTCATTAAAAAACCCTTGAACTCATCGACAAGTAGAGCAAACTCCTCCAAAACGATTACAAGTTTGTTAGGTATTGAGGCCACTATGGTTGCTTCTGCTACTATGATTTCTTCTGCTTTCCTTGTCTCTATTTAGACTAGCCATCATTGAGCTCTGTATCACACATATCTTTTAGCTACATCCAAAGATATTGACTACCATTCTACTACTTCCCCTTCTTCTGCTTCCTGTAACTGCTGCTGCATCGTGGATTTCTCGACAAGAGGCAGGTATCGGTTTCTTCTGTTCATGCTGACATAGACAGATCCACTTGTTGATTGTGTCGATAGAATAAGTCTCATCCAAGGATGATTTTGTGATCGCTCATTGGGCAAATTCTCTATACCGTTACGTCGTGCACATCTCTAGTTTACGATAGAAGAGTTTTGTAAATTTGACAGGTCTTCAGTCGTGCATCGATGGCTTTTCCTTTGAATACTCCTAGTTCATTCTACAAACTTAGCTTATGAGCCATGTCGTTGATCCAGTAGTGCCGATACCATTGTATGACTCTTACAATCTCTTGGTTGTACTCGTAATAGTATCGCTAGTTGGTTGTCCTCGTACCCCTCATTGAACTTTGGGATCTCACGAACCCTCATCTATAGCAAAGTGAGTAGCAATGATTGGTGATCAGCTGGCGTAGATTTTTTCAGCAAGACAAGAGTTCAGTTGTCAACCTATGCCTTTTAGCGTTCCCCAACTCCTCATGTTTTCTTTGTGACTTCAACCCCTTTTTTGCCTGATGTTGTTGTTTCCAACAGTCGCGCAAGGTTTGACCTGGTTTCCCATTAGTCCAGCCGTTGATTGCATTGGCTGATGGCGTCAATCTCCTTCGAAGGGCAGGTTTTTTCTAGTTGTGACTTCCCTTGGCCACGACATGGGTTATGGCTTTGGGTCCGCACCTTTTGAATTCCTGCATCCAAGCTTTTTACTGGGTGTAGTCCATGCGATTGGAACTACAAACATTCACGGACAGTCATATTGGATGCCCAATATGGCAAGTGCTCACCGAATGTCTCACTTGAGACCAGTGTTGTAGTAGAACCTGAGTTCTTCGGGGGCAAGGTCGCTGCCGGTGATGATTTCTTACAAATTTCGTGTATAATCTACTACGCTGAACAGTTCACGCAGGCACTGAAACCTGTACCATGCGCAGACTTCTTCTTCATATTTTCAAAGTCAGCAAGTTTGGCGCGTGCAAAGTCATTCTTGTTCTCTGGCGGGGTCAGAGACTTTTGTCACGTTGGATTGATCTGCTTGAGAGGTAGAATGTCTCTGGTTGATAATGTGAGAGCGGTTGCGTGAGCCGTTGATCGAGCTCCGTCCGTCTCTTGCTGTCGTTAGATGACCATTAGATCATACCACAAACTCAAAGCCCTGCCACGCAAAAACGAGGTTGCGAGGTCAATCTTTTTTTTGGTTTTTATCCCAGCAGCGGTGAATTACACCACAGAAATTGTCAGCCACATCTTGACCGTTGGCTGTTTTGATTTTTCATAATCAAACAGCTCAGGGAGCATTGGCTGAATTTGAGGTTCACTCGAGAGTAGATGAATTCTCTCAGTGATCACTCCTCCCCGTGTGTGCAAATTCCGTACCTCCTCCATTGCCACATTCAGGTGCTGGAGCAGGTGGGCATTGAGGCTCTCAAGTTCCAACAATTTCTTAAAGAGGACTTTGTCTATGAAGGCCTGTCAACTGGTGCATTCTTTCATGCCAGGTGCAGGAAACAGCACGGGAAGATGGTTTGCCGAGCTTCAGGGGTCCGTCACCAGTTTGGCCGTCGGGGTCGTCTATACTTTGTAATTCACTGTAAAAGTCTTCGTTGCTGTCTAGTTTGCTAGAAAGGTGTCGTTGTTTATGTGCTGCTAATCCTCCATCGCATGAGTCTTTGCCGGCTGCTTCTGCCCATCGCCTGGTGTGCTCATTTCGTTTAGCACCATCTTTGCGAGGTGTGAACATTTCTGAGTGTTAGAGATACAATGAACACGTGTGTGGGGTTTTCGTCTTATACTTAATGTGTTGACTATCCTTCCAGCTTTGCTTCGCTCTAATAAAAAGAGTTACACCGAGTGGAACATGGGAGGTTCACATGGATGAGGTGTGGAGAAATAGACAATTCGAGGAATGGGGACAAATGGATCATTTGTATTCAGGAGCAGGTTTCTTCTGATGACAAGTTTTGAACAAGTCAAGCGCAAATACATCCAACGACGAGAATCACAATGAGACATGTGTTGGATCTTCAAGCCAAGCGTCGCGTGCAATTTCGTGCCATGAGTGGTATCTTTGAGAAACTCCGTGAAGAAGTGCTAAAATTGGTCTAGGACATGCACGTCCATGCTATACACACGTGAGCTGTGGTGGTGAGTAGGAGAATTGCAGCACCAAAATGTGACTTAGTCTGAAATGCATGAATGAAGAAACAAGGGAGAGGGTACAATAAAAAACATGAGAGGGAGCCCTTTGAAAAACTTATGTTCTTGGGACTGGTGGCTAGCCCATCAGGCCCCACCATCCCCGTCATGCCTGAAGACATGAATGGGGAATATACATAGCACAAAACATGAAACCACACAATGGAGGCCTCCAGAGGCATAGGAATAACCAACCGTGTGCTTGGATCTCGACTGACGAGAAAATTTGCAATGTAGCACAAGCACATTGAGACTCTACGGTGACACACTAGCATCACCGGCTAGCCAGGCTAGGTAAACTTAGGCCTCTCAAGATGTCGGAACATGCAACCGGGCATCCGGGTCTCAGCCTCATACAGAGTACATATGTTTGACGAAGGGTCAACAAAGACTCGATCAACAAGTGCAGGGACTCCTGAGGTAATGGTATAAACCACCGTGTACCCAAGTCTCGACCACTAAGGGATTGCACAACCCGTCACAGAAAACATGCGGAAAATCTCCATGGGGTCTCTAGGAATTGGCACAAACCACCAAGTTCCCGAGTCATGTCCGCCCAGAAACTCTATCAAACATGCATGAGTGAACGAGCCGGCTAGAATTCACCATACATGTCATAGAAGTAGTAATGTAGCTACTAGACACCATTAGCACAAATTATGAGGCTCTCGGTACACAAGCCTATATTACAATCAGACAGCTCAAAGCCCATACACCAATGCTCCCCCTTGGACAGCAAGAGTTGTCAACAAGGTACCAGCTCGGAAGATACGTACACTACCCCTCAATGAGAGAATCCTAGGAACATTAACCCAAACACCATTGTGCCCGGATAACTGTGCTCCCCTTGCATGCAGAAGGCTGAAAAACTATCACCAGCAGGAAAGATACATCTCTCCCTACCTGGCTCAAATGATTCTGGGAACAATAATGAAGCAATAGCTACACCTGGAAGTGGCTACAGATGCAAAACTGTCATGAGAGAAAGGAGGATGAGTCTAGAGAAACTACCATGTATACAACTTACTCATGCACTATCTAACGCTTGTCACTCACCAACTCCAGAGTGATGTGAGAAGACTAAGTCAGTTTTACCTCACACGCATGGAGGCTCTCAGAGATCCCAGCAGGGACGTGAACTGCAGCAATGCTATTTTATCCTCGAGCCCGCACACTTGTATTCAATTCTGTCAGTCGCTGTTTTTATCAAGACTGTATTCTCTCCTTTGGTGTCACTGAGTTGTGATCCGGTGCCATCTGTGTATGGTTGGTGTTCTCCTTCTGATCACAAAGTTAACTTGTGACTGGTCTGGCCACCAAGGCTAAACTCTTCAGGCATTGAACGATCCTCATTTTTCTTCATTGGTCATGTGCACATTGATGTCATCAACGGCACGCTCTGGCTTCAGCCTGCTGTCGGCCTGTCCCCATCCACATTCCCTTCGTTGTGTCCCTATAACTGTCTTGACTCTGCCTAAGGCAAGATGCACCGCTCTCCTTTTGTCTCCTCTCCTTCTTCTCCCCTCTTGACCTTGTTCAAGCTCATGTCATGGGTCCCCTTCCCCTTGATTTCCCTGGGGATGTTGGGCGGTACCTTCTTTACCTCATTGATAAAATCTGCTGGTTTTGCTCGATCTTTGTTTTTTTAATAGAAGAGTGATGTTCGTGCAACCATTGAGTCTTGGCTTGTTCAACCTAAACATTCTTGCCAACGCTTGCTACACGTCTTTTACAGTGACCAGGGCGGTGAGTTTCTTGGACCCACTATCCGGTTCCTTGAGTTGAAAGGTGTCTCTGGAGGCCTCAGCTCCATACACATCTCAACATGATAGGATCTCTTAGCACTGAATTTGACCCTCGCGGATGGCTTCTGCATTCTTCTATCTGAATCTGGTCTCCCCTCCCTCTTGAAGCCATGACCTACATGACCTGGGTCACACCCATGTCTCCCATGGTCCCCTCCTCAAAAGGCATGATAGGGCTGGTACAACACCTTTGCCGATATTTGCCTTGTCCAAATCAGGGGGATCATTGCTTCTATTTGGTTTTAAGAATATCTCTACAATGGCAAACTCCCCCCTCGTGGGTGCCTTTGTCCCTTCTTGGATCCCTCCGTCCAATAAAAGGCTTGACACTTCTAGGATCGATTGCGGTCGGGTGTTGTTGAGTATCGTGATGCCCTGTTCTTTGAGTCGCTATTTCTCTGTGACCTTCTTCTTCCCTTGTATGTTGTCTTCCTATTGCTGCTCTCTCGATTGTAAAGAGAGTTGGTCCTACAATCCCTACCGTCCATGCAGCCCGTGTTGTTGTCTCCTCGTAGCAGCCTTCACTCTCAGTACGCCCCCAGGCAATAGGCATAGTGCCAACTCAAACCTGAGGGTCCATCCCATCCATGTCATCTATCTCTTTTTTAGCACGGTTTTCCACAATCATGTCCTCACCCTTCTTCCCATTGGAGTCAATGTCTCTTGTGCAATCTTCTGTGAATCCATCCAATCCATCCAATCCTGTCGCTCCTATCCTGTTCGGTCGGTCTACTCCTCACCATCCACGTCTGAAGACCCCCCCCCCCATTCCTGCACCCATCTCCCTTTTCGTCCGTGGAGGGCGCCTTCGTGCACTTCCTACTCGCTCCTCAAGTTTATTTGCACCCTCCGCTTGCCCGTCTTGGCCACAACCTGAGTAGTCCCCTGCGTTTCGGACCGGTATGGACACCTTGGGTCTGATGACAGGAGTTTTCCAATTTAACTCTGCTCTTGGTTACACACTGCTCACGACATAGCATGAACGTGCACTTGAAGCCGCTTTCCCTAGCAGTGTCGCAGAGTGCCGCACCACTGTTGCTACCATGCCCTTGTCACCTAATCCCACCACAGTTCTTCAGGCACAAGCACAACCTGACTCACATCATTGGGAGGCTGCCATGGACAACGAGTGGAGGACTCTAGACGACCATGCGGTGTATGAGCTAGTCGATCTCTTGTCAGGACACAAGGTCATTGATGTCGGATGGGTCCTTTTCATAGGCACAAGCCCAACGGCGAGCTCAATAAGTACAAGGCATGCCTTGTTTCTGAGGGGTTTTTGCAAGTCCTTGCATTGCTTCTGAAAAAAATGTTGAACCTCGTCGGAAGTTACATCATAGCTTGAGCTCTTTTGATTTTCATAGCACACCATGACTGGGAACGTAAGGAAATGGATGTGAACAACGCATTCCTATACGGATATTTCAATGAGGCGATTCACATGGTGCAACCCCCGAGGTCTTCTGATGGTACCAACCGAGTCTGGAGGCTAGAAAAGGTCCTCTATAGCCTTAAGCATTCACCTAGTTGCTGGAACCAGGAGATTACCTCCACACTCAAAATGGGGGGATACCAATGTAGCATAGTGGATGTGTCCCTCTTTGTCACTCCACTATCTGTACCATTCACTGCCATCCTCGTCTATATCAATAACTTGTTGATTGTCGCCAAGCCAAGAGAGGCAGTGGCGTCTATAAAATNCTTCTGATGGTACCAACCGAGTCTGGAGGCTAGAAAAGGTCCTCTATAGCCTGAAGCATTCACCTATTTGCTGGAACCAGGAGATTACCTCCACACTCGAAAAGGGGGGATACCAATGTAGCATAGTGGATGTGTCCCTCTTTGTCACTCCACTATCTGTACCATTCACTGCCATCCTCGTCTATATCAATAACTTGTTGATTGTCGCCAAGCCAAGAGAGGCAGTGGCGTCTATAAAATCCCTATTGTAGTAAGCATACAAGATGAAATACTTGGTTCTGGCTCGTGTCTTTCTAGGCATGAGGCTTAGGCGTGATTGCGCTCAATGCATCATCTGCGTTCACCAGGTTGTATATGTTTGTAGCCTGGGGGAGCGCCTTGCATCCCTATTAATTTCCGTCCCAACTGCTTTAATGCCAATAACGCCAGCTAGATAAAGATTGTTTAAAACTATGAATGTGTTGAAGTTGAGGGAGACAATGGATGTGACTAACTATCTTCGAGTCATAGAGTCCCTCATGTACCTGGCCACCACCATGAAAGCAGATGATGCCTTCCATGTGAATGATTTGGCTCAGTTCTCTTAGTGCATGAGGACACAACACACAGAGGTCACGTTGCATGTTTTTTGATATGCGCTCTCTAGTGCTCGCTTTGGTCGCTGCTACTGTGCACAACCAGGATTCGTCCTTGAGGGGTACACAAACAGTTACTAGGCTCATGATGCTCGTAGTTGCATTGGCTATATATTCCTTGTTATGGGACAACGATCTTGTGGAAAAGTGGTAAGCAAAGCTGCGTGGCACACAATTCCAGCGAAGCTAAGTATATCACTCTTGGTATAGACACATGTAAGAGTGTTTGGCTATGTCGTCTGTTGCAACAAGTATATGTCTCCATTTGTTGCATTACATTGCTTCTAACAATCAAAGAACAAAAGCTATTGTTAAGCACAATGGCATGCATCACACTTGCACGAAACATATCACTGGGGAACATCATTGTGCAAGTGTGCGGCTGTAGGCGATGTTCAGATTATGTGGGTTGATACTCGACAACAGCGAGCTGACTTGCTTACGAAGGCACTGAGCTAGATGTCTTCAAGGCAGTAGTTCACGCCATTGGTCTTTTGTGGGCTCGTGATTTTCCAGGGTGAAGTATTGTGTTTGTGAATGTGTATAGTCCTGAGTCACATCTTGTGACGTCTCCTTTATCACTGTGAGTGTATGTGTGCATGTCGGCAACAGGTCATAAGGGAGTGTTGGTTCTGCGTCCATGCCACGCAGTGACCTTCGGCCTCCTTGCACTCTCACCTCACTCATGCGGATGACTGACCACAGGGAGAATGTGTCATCGGTCACTCCATTGTCTTGACGCAACTACATCAGAAGAGAGCCCCTTTACAAGGGCCAGAGGAATTCACCACCGTAGGGATGTCCTTGTCCTTCAGACACACGTGTTCGCCATGATTGTGTGAATTATTGTTGTGAATTGAGAAGTGGATGGCCGAGTTTTCTTTCGAACCTAGTTTCTGTCCGTTTTCTAACCGGTGACAGTCGTGACAGGTTTGCTTCATTCTGTTGAATGGTGGTTTGTATCCACCTCGCACAAGAATGGCGAGCCATAGCAAGCTCGCTGCTCGTTCGCTCACTTCCCCGACATTTAAGACCTCCATGCACCGCGACCCCTCTCGCTCGTTCAGCTTCCAAAACAAACCTATGGCGTTCTTGATCCTCTTGTAATGTATGCCTTGCATACTTCTCTAGCTGTCATGGCTTGTCTAGAGAAGCAACCTATAGACTTTAGGGTCAAATGTACTTATGGGACATAACAGACATGTGGTGGTAAATCGCGTGGGTTTGAATGAGTGTACTGTTATGTAGTTTTGATTTTAAACGAATGGGCAGGTTTATAACTGGATAATAGAGAACTTATGCTCAAATACATGGCTTTCATGTGTGGAGTCTGAGGGAGGTATTAATCTTTGTTTTTTTTTAAGTAAAAACTGGACATGTCTTTTGGTCATATGTACTACCAACTATTTTTTTTTCTTGTGATTCATGTTGGATTTCTTAGGGCTTCATTCGAAATCATGTTTACTTCATGCTTTTGAAATCGAGGGTGGCGTACAAGATAGATCTTTGCATGCTTACATCATTTGCATTTAAAAAAAGCCTGAGCCTATAAATGTTCTTTAATAGGTTGAAAAAAATCAACAACTAGAAAAAACAACAACTAGATGGAGTAATATATAATGTCGAAGATGAATTTTACACAATGTGTACAGCTTGCAATTATGGTCGTACCCTTAAATGGTGATGTGATTGAATGAATGAAGTATCCACGGAAAGCATCATATGTACGCTTTGCGTTTCTAGTCAAGTTCTTGAGGTAGGACGAAGCATGAACGTATTGATGCCAGTTAGATGACTACTTTGGTAAACACATGATATTGGAAGAAAAAAGGGCATAATAACCCTTTACCTGCTTCGCGAGGGGGTCATTAATGCCTTACCTTCACACAGCCGTAAAAAGGCATAAGACAAACAGTTCACTCACTTCACCATGCTTGATTAGTGGCATGAACCATTGATCGAGCGAAGCGAGGTGGGACATGTCAACACCCTTCGCGATTCTTGCTGCCATAAGAGAATCATAGTCAAGCGATGACCTCTTCGTTTTGTTTTGTTTGTTTTTTTCTTTCCTTTCTTCGACAGGAAAGCACCCTAATTCGTCTGAGGTTTTCCTATGTTTTCTAGAGTCGGAGCTTGCGAGCCACATAAAACCCTACATCAAACTAGGTGGTTTGCATGTTGAAAAAAAGACAAGGAGTCACTACTCGAACACAATTGAGCGAAATTTTTGTTTTCGAGGTTTGAGCAAAAAATATCATTCTTCTTTGTGTGTGTGTTTTCCCTCAACACACAATTCACACTTGTTTCTACATGGAAACCCTACCCAAACTTACATATGGAGATTTTAAGTTTTAGTTTTACGCGCACTCCAGTTGGGGAGACTTGGATCCCACATTGAAACCACACAAAAACCCTACACTGAAAATTCAAAAGACCCTCGAAATGTTTGAAAAAATTGTCGACCTCAGCATGTCGTCGTTGCATAGCATGCAATGCCGCCATGCTGGTTGTTCTCGATTTCATTTTCTAAATCTTACTGTTATTTTGAAAACTAGGTAGGGTAATTTTATTCTCCCGAACGCAGGGTAAGATGCTCTTCCGATCACCGGACTGGGCATAAACACATCCAAATTGTGTGGGCAATCCCTGTTTGTGCCCAGTAAAAAAAGTACGAGACGATCTGAAAACGATACGTTCAGGACATATCAAAGATAGTCCGTCAGTTGGCTTCCGGCGGCAAAAGGTCCGTCGGTGGCCACCGATTGATAGGCGACGAAATGGCAGATGTCCTCTGGACTGAAAAACAATTTCCGATGAGGTCTAGGGCCTGCTTCTCTCATCAATAATCAATTGAGGGG
>SZWC01011623.1:0-16554 GCA_023375785.1 Penium margaritaceum | reverse complement strand
GGGGGGGGGGGGGGGGGGGGGGGGGATTGATTGCGAGGCAATCGACTCATAAATCTTTGGCATCTAGAGTTCAGCACACATAGCGCACGTGGAACACTGTGCTGGTGAAGAAAATTAGCTTTCCCGAAATCCACAACAGAAAATTCGTAGTCCACGGGATTTCCGAACTAGAAAGACGGCATGGCTCGAAACGGTTCAAGACGGCATGTCAAGCGGCGCGAAAGCGAGCCGCGAGAACTGCACCGCAGAGAACGGAGACAAGTCGTACGAAAGCACAGACGTTTTGATAGACGCCAAGTCGTTCGAAACCGAAGGCAAGGAGTTCAAGTTCTAATCCCGTTAAGACCTCTCCAAATGAAGCAGGGACATCAAACTTTCGATTCACCTAAACATCGCCGCGGATATGGCAGCTTTACAGTTTTCTTGACGAAAACCAGTCTGACACGCTTTGGCCGCGGCTGGAATCGCTCGAGTTACCAGTTCGAAAATGAGGTTCCCAAAAGCCACGCTATACGATTTTTACAAACAGAACAAAAAGCTTTCCGATAATTTATCGCCATATACCAAGTATATACTTGTGTATACACGAAATGCCACGTGGTGAATAGAAGATCACCACATATCCCACAAATGAATTGTTTCTCGTGAGACCTTATTGTTGTGTTTATTCTACTATTTACGTAAAGGCTTCATTTTATTCTTGTGATAGGGGTGATTATGTTGATTCATGTTTCCAATTTCTCTGCACAATTCCACGTTTTTTGATCGTCAAACCCTTTTGATTTCCAAGTGCATAACGCAACAAAAATTTGATTCTAAGCAAGAAATTCAAAAGGCCTGAACTAATGAAATTCAAGGGAAATTTCTCTTAAAAAACTCCTTTTCACACTAAAGAAAACCCTTACTAAACAAAGCAAGAAATCAACAACTTGAACACAACACAATGCGTTCACCTGTACTCCAAGGGGCATATGTAGATTACATTGTGAACCCGTGGCCTTTCATAAATCCTTACCATTCCTAAAATATTTCTAATGCCCTTCACAAGCACAAAAAAGTAACAACCATGCAAAGGGATAGTGCTCAATGATATTGAAAGGATACAACTGTGACTATAGTAACAAGCACACATTTCATTTGAATATAGTTACATCAAAAGCATATGGGGGAGGAGGATCAATAGCGAGGGTTATAACACACGTGTTATCAAAATTCAAAATATCTATGGTTTGGTATGTACCAAATAGCATCCTCTCCTAAAACATCCAAGAGATATGAAAGAGGCATGCTTCTATCACATGGCCAAGGCTCTTCCCAATTGCATCATTATACAATAAAAAATGTGGTATTATTTCATGGAATAATACAGGTGTAAACACATAGCATCAAAATAGAAGGCATAAAGAAGAGTCATACATTTGTGGGTAATGATAGATCTAAGTCAAAGAATCAAAATTTGATGGATGTCTTTATGGCAACCTCTATGCAAACATTAGAACAAGAAGCTATACATATATAGCAAAAAATTTAAAAAAGATTTTATTTTATAAAAATGGCAAGGTTCATACGGATACAAGAACCTGTTGTTACCTAAAGAAAAACATACCAACAATGCATGTCGATGGCTACAAAGCATATAGGTGGAATCGAGCAACAAAACACATTTTGATGTAGAAATACAAATCCTCACAAAGGAAATTTTCAACATTCAATGTTAACATGAAAACCATGTCCTTCACATTAACTTGAGGCTAAAAAAATATTGTTTGGATACAAGAGGAATGCAATACGGACGTGCCTTCATCCCATTTTTTTGGCTCCACATGTTAAGAACTCATCAATTTTCTAAAACTTGTCTCCATGCCTCGTGTCACAGTAGACGGTCCAAATTATGGCATCAACGTTCAAGGCATGAAAGAGGCAATTATCATGTGCTTTAGATGAATATGTGAAACCCACAATCATTCTAGCATATTGAACACATGTATTACAAGTGGAGAAAACAACAACGCATAACCTTGTCATAAACGAGGAAAAACATGCTGTGGTGTAAGGACTATTAAATCATTCTTCAAAAAAACCCACCATTGTGCATTGAACAACCCAAAACCTTTATATCCACTGATCCATTTCCTAAAAACAATTAGAGTTGCGAGACATACTTGCCATGAAAAAACGTTATTTTGTTGAACACCATTATGAATCTTTTCAAAATGAAAGCTAACTCATGAAACCATATTGTTTACAACGATAAAGGGGAATGAAAGCATTGATTACCATGACAAAATATTTTCAAAAACAAATTTGGTTAAGGTTGTATTAAGAGCCAATCCATATAACCACACTAATTTGAAAAGGAATATTGTAGAAATTGTAAAATAATTCAAAATGGGCACAAACGAACGCACCTTCTATCAAGTTTGGTGTGCCAAAAATACAAATTACACTATTTTTTAGTTATGAAAATCATTCATACCAACCAGTAAGTAAAAACCAAGAACCAAATTAATTTAAAAGAACCTTTTGAAAATATGAAAGAACCCACTGTTTTGCATTAGATTCGAGTTTGGACCACAAAACTTCGAAAAAATAAAACAAAATCATTGATAAACAATAGTGTTCATAACAAAACATTATCATCATATCACTATTTGGATTTTTTGGCAATCATTAGATGTATGGAATGGATAGTGTAGATCATTCAAAAATGTAAATTAAGGAAATACATGCCGTTAACATCCAAATGAAGGCTAATTTTGAAAGCATACTAGAAAACATTTTTTGTTTGCATTAAGTACATTTGAAGAGGGTAAGCTGTTGTTCTAAACCATTTCAACCCAAAGTCAAAGATATCTTTCATTTCAAATTTTTTGATAGACGTCAAAACACGTCACTACGTAAAATCCTTGTCTTCACACAAATAAGGTGCTTTGCCACAATGTTTTGAAACTTGGAAGCCTAGTCTTTCGTGATTTGTGCATAAAACATATAATGAATGTGAAACAAAAAACATGAAATATTTTTGTATATTTAATGTTTTAATGTTGAATGTTGGACCCTGTGTTTTCATTTTATGTTGAAATTCAATTTACTTGTTTTGTATGTACTTGAGCTATCAGCTCCCTTATCTCTTTAAGAAATTTTGGAATTCACTATCACAAGACGTTAGTAGATCTGACTAAGATTTGAAGTATTTGTATGAAAGATCAAGAAATGAGTGAGGCCGCCCTCTGTGCTTCCCGTCACACCCCTTATAGCATACCTCACGTGTTGATGAAGGCAAAATCGGCGTTATAAGGGCGGCCTCACTTTTTTTCGCTGAAGTATTTGTGTGGGGGGAATGTGGAGCTGACATTCCCCCCTTCTGATGCACGTGACAACGCGCATCGGAAGGGAACAAGGGGGAAAAAAGGGCATGGGGGGCAGAGTGTGCTTTCATCTGACATGTGAACATGTGCGTGCAAGATATCCCTCGAGTCTGTTGAAGCTAGAGTGTTCAAGAGACCCTCCCTTTTCATGTGGGCAACTTCAAGTTACAACTGGAGGGGTTAGGGACAGGGGGGAGGGGGGGTTGGTGCGTGAGGGAAGTGGAATTACATTTGCATGTGGGCAACTTAAGGTTACAACTGGAAGGGTTAGGGACAGGGGGGAGGAGAGGTTGGTGGGGTGGGGTTTCGCGGGTGGTCGGGATGAAAAAGGGATGTGCGCTCATTTGAGATGTGGTGCTGCAGGACGTCGTATGATTTGCTTGCCAACACTATAGTAAAACTCATCAAAATCTTGAGCATGAGGGGTGTGGGGAGAGGGGGGAATGTGGAGCTGACAGTAGAGTGCAGTAATGTAATTTAACGTCTAAAGCTACGTGAATGCAGGGTGCCAAAGGGAGGCTTCAAGGGACTTGTCTAATTCCTCATGCTTATAGGTTGGTTTTTCCCTTCTTGAAGGTATTACACAAAAAATGACTTCTAGCCTTTGCTTAGGCTCGAATGGCGGCCCACATGGCGTGTTTGAGTGCACCTTTACACATGATGTTAGATAATCATAACATGCGCAAACCTTTATGCCCTATTGTGGCTTGTAGTTTTAAGGGTCGTCCTTCCCTAACCTTTCTCCACCATACACAACTCCTTCTTCCACCCAAGTGTTCTACCCTAGTCCTTTTTCAAAACCTGTGCAAGTGGCTCCCATGTTGGAGAACACAACGTGCACCATCAAGGGAAAATTCAACCTGTTGGCTGTGGCAAGCTTGCCCTTGCCATGCACACAACTATGAGGTTGAAAACATACCAGGGCTCCCTCACCACTTCGTTGTGTGTGCAGGTTGTGCATTGGTTTGTGATGAATGTGAAGTCAACATTCACAATATGTCATTGTTAGGCCATAGCATTCATGGACATCCTATGCGCAACTAACCACGGCGATTGCACTGACAACTGGTCAGTGCAGCTGCTGAACGGTCAAAAGTGCGATCGTCTAGAACCATACCATGAGAAATGGGCGTACGTGGCTTTTCTAAGAATTTTCCTGTATCGTGCAAACCATTTGTAGTTCAATTGTAGCCATGCTAGCAATAAACATAGGCAAGAAGGTTCTAAGGCACTTACTTTGCTTGCAGGTTGCCACTTGGAATTCAATTTCTATATTCTTTCCATTTTATGAAATGCTCCACCTAGGAAGTCTTCAATGTGGTGCACTTGGTTCTGTCTACCATCTGAAAGAGAATGCTTGGAAGATGGGTGTTGAATTCAAAGACCATTTATGGTGGAATTGTGGTACAACCTGTGTGCTTTTGCGCAAGCTAAAAGATGGTGAGTATTCATACCTTGCTCTTGATTCCTATTTGGCCCATCGTGTGGACAACAAAGCTGCTCTTATTGTTATTAAGTCATGTGCTTTACTCTTTTTGAGGTTATCAGATACGGGAGAGTGACCACATACCCATGCAATTTGTAGTAGATTTGATGTATCTAGTAAACTGAAAAACTACTAGAAATACATACATGATCTAGCCCTACCTCTCTTTGCTAGGAAGACTATTGTTGATTTGGACAATAGCTTAGTAAAAAAGGAAGATTACAACCTTATCAACATCAGTCTCTCCCTTGATGACTTCTCCTTGGTTTTCCTAGGCCTCAACTACATCCTATGAACTAAACCTTGTTGCTTCTCAACTTTGGAATCATCTTGAAAGATCTCTTCAGAAATGCCAGGCTCATATGGTTGTTTAGAGACAATGTTGACAAGTCAATCCCTTGATGTTTTGTAATCACCATGGCACAAATGTTTGAATGCCATCCATGGAACTAGCGGGAATTGAGACACATTTCTAGATTTTGATGTTTGAAGAAGCTGAATGCTTCCGACCAATCAAAATAAGAACTCAACAAGAAGTATCCTCGAGATAATGGTTTGCACTTAAACAACTTTGGGAGGAAAGATCAATCATCATAAAAGCTAAAGACTAGAATGTAGGTTTGGTTCTTTTCAATAGTGCAATACGTCAACGAGTTCCTCTTCCACTTTAATTTCTTAAGCAACTACATTTGATGGTTTTTTTACCTTAAACAATGAAGGCTTAGCTACTACAGATTAAGAAAGATAATGCAAACACAACCATATTATTCACCACATTTCGTGCTTTCTTTTGTCAGTAACCAGATAAGGGCAAGCGAACAACCACTTTCTATTTTTTTTTATCAAAGTGCATAAGAATCCCCTTATTGACAAATCTATTGTAGCCTGCAATAGATGGATCCCAACCAAAATTCCTAGTTGGTTAGATGCCGAGTTACAACCTCTAGTGTAGATTTAAAAGCTTAAATGTCTGGCAATAATGACTCTTGCAACATACAACGTGGTTGCACAATATCGCGACATCCTCATAACGAGGGAAATAGTCTATACTCATTCACTCTTACAACAAGAATGTCATCAAAAGGCACCTTTGGTCATCCAACTTCTCTCTGTGGTGATGCACAAATTCTATGTGGAATTTTAAGTCTATCTTCAAAGAGGTCAAGGGCAGAAGTATGGAAATACCCATAACATTTGTTCATGAGCTATGAAACACCTCTCCTTCATTGAGAATACATCGATGGCAAATTCATTTGTTAGAAAAGTGAAGGAAATTCCCTCCTCCCTTCCTCACCATGCTAAACTCTATTCAAGAACACATCAAGTTCAATTGGGACATAATCAACATCGCCATCGACATCCATGACATGAGTCTCTTTAAAGGTGAAAGGTTTTATGACCTGAGGGATTTTGGACGTCATGACATGCCGAAAACCCATTAACAAGTGTCTGTACCTTTGTTTTCACGGTTACCACTCAATGAGCTATTTCTTAGCGCACATTGTTGGCAATAATGTTTATACTACTAAAGAAAACGATTTGGGCTTCACCATGAGCATGAGAATAACCTCAGAGATTTCTCCTCAACATCTTCTATCAGGTTTGGCAAACGAGACACATGCTCAAATGTTCGAGCTGCTTTATGAGGGCCAATTGTCTCGTAAAGTGACAACAGAGCAAAGAGGGCCTCTTTTTGTAAAGGCTCTTTTAAACCCAAAGTGAGAGGACCTACGACTTGGGCATCATCTCCAATGTTGTGAAAAACGTATCGAAGGACATAAAGGCCGATGTGTTCTCAGGTTGACTCTTTTGAGATGGAAATTGCTTAGAAATAAGGCACCTATGTTACTCCTTGAGGTTACAAGTGTGATCAATGAACTACTATTCAGAATGTGTAAAACCTAAAACTTGCTTTTGAGTGCTACCAATTCAATCTGTCACATCCTTTTCTTTGCTTTTTAGTAATACTTTCTGTATTGAATGTGTATGGCACGGATGAAGGCATTTTTTGGCCAAAAAGAGGATGCCTTCACACAATTTGTCTCTCTTCTTTCTGTCCATTTTAACTCCGATTGTTTTTTCCTTGTTGCCCAAAGAGACATTGTCCGGATTAAAGTACATTAAAGGAAATAAAGGGGGAGTTTCACTTAGCCCTCTTTCATATTTCAAGGTAAGAGAGACAAGAACAACAAGCCCGCTTCTAAGTACATCAAAGACCGTTTCCATAAAAAACATTTAAGGAATACATCAGTCTTTATCCTTGTTAATGTGATATAGTTTACGTTTTACATGTGCACATCATTGGGATTGAAAAAGTTTAGACAACGTGTTTATTCATTTCATAAACAACGGCTTGATGTATGGCGTTCTATCAAGTACGAGGAATACATCGGTCGTTATCCTTGATCGATATGCACAATGTGATGTAATTTCAAATGACTTGCCTTCATGAGTGGAATTATGTTTACATGAAAATGCAACATGATTGATTGATGGTAAGATAACATATTTGCATGTGTAAAACGTTTTCTTATTCAAATATTTATGAACTGAACAAAAATTTAATGTGTTGTTTTCTTGAATTCCATTCCAAATATTTTTCTTTAAAGCTTTTTTGTTCTTTGCGTTTTTGTATACATTTAGGGGTAACACACAACGTGAAGAACATGTGTATGTCCTTCTAAAAGTACACTTTTGAAGTAAAAGTCGCCAATGGGAAGGCGATTTTGACTAATCCCAATGCTTTCTTTCTTTGGTATATTGATGTTTAACCCATAAATGGGGAGAATGTGTAGCATGACAATACTACATGGAATGCAATGTTGACATGCGAAACTCAAAGTGTTTCATGAAGCTTTATTATCTCTCATTCATAAGGTTTTGTGAATGTTTGAGGGGGAGTTTTGTGTGTTTTGAATTGAGGGTTTGATACTTCGTATGCGTAGGAAGGAAACTTGTTAGGGTGCACAATGGCAAGGCGAGGTAGGAGCATAGGAAATTTTTAAAATTGTAAAATTTGTATGTAATTCAGGCTAGGGTATGACTATAGTGTGTATTTGTAGCTTCGGAGTCTATGTACAGAAAACAAGCCAAAATGAGGTAGTTTTGCTTGAATGCATGGGATTGATGAACCCTTGTATTTCACATGCAAGCTTCATTATTCTACGTGAGGCATACATGATAAATGGGTTTCTCCATTAAGAAAGCGGTGATTCCTTTGTTGCAAAACTAGTGTGCAAGCAAGTTTCGTAAGGGGGTAGATATGCGAGAATTCACTTTGCTTGATAAGAAATTAATGTCAATGATAGCGTATTATAAGGCATGATAAAATTACATTTTCTTTAATTGCAAAGTAAAATACATTGTATTTTCAATGGTCAATAATCCCCATCATGCAATGGGACTGTAAAATTTCCTTTGATGCATAAGTAGATGTTTAGGTAAGAATTTACCATGACATATTAAGTCACATACTTCATATGTACAAGTAACATTATTAATGCTGAGTTTTAATCACCAGCAAAGAAGGTATTATTGGGATTGTAAAAAATTTAGTGAAACAAATACTTTTATTGGAAGTAGTGGAGTCAAATAAAGGAACCATTTTTGTTCATCATTATGTTTTATGTAGATGAACAAGTTTGGAGCTTCATATGAGGGAAAAAATCAAGGGTTCAACTGACATATACCTTGTTTTTGGAACTATTTACATAACATGCCCAAATCACGTGTGATATGATGCAGGTATTAATAAAAAAAGAAACAATACTGGTATCAACAGAAATAGAGAAAGAAACGAGCCCCCCCCATACGGTAAAATATGATACTCTTCCAAGAATTTGGAGAAAAAAGAGCTACGTAGCCAATTCAATATCTCTCACACTTGAATATTGACAAAGCAAAACCCATCTTCCCAACCACAGGTACATCACAAAACCTACGGGGGAGGTTTAGAAGGTGCAGCTTGCACCCACACTACTTTGCACAATCTAACTTATCTTGTACCTATGTTCGATGAGAGATAATGCAAGTTTTTCATTTATTTGCATGAATTTTGTGCAAACTTCAAGACAATACATACTTGTCATCCTATAATTTTCCAACAAATGAGTTTGTTCCTCAAGTGATAAGTGAGAAGGTCCTCATAAGAATTAGTGACCACATAGTATGTCAAACTTCATCTCATTCAAATTGATGTGACATAGTCAAAAAGGTGTGGAGGAACAATTGTAATAGAGTGATAAGAACATGAAATTCATTCAAGGAAATGAAAGGCAAGGTCATGGATTTCTTGTTTCACTTGTTGCTGAAAGATTATCCATAACCATCGTAGGAGAAATGATTGGGGGATGTGTGAACGATGTTTGCATCATGGACATATAGAATGCGTGGGTTTGATTGTCAAGCATTAACCGCACGTGGGACTGATAAGGACTTGGCCCATGTTTTTCTGACCCATAGAGAATGTGTTGCTCATGGGTGTCAAATTGCTACATCACCGTACAACCTGATGTTGACCTCATTTGTAGCCAAGTGTCTATCCAAACCCACTATGGTGTGCTTGGTAGTAAACCTTGAAACATATTTTGGGACATCCACTGTAGGACGCCAAGAAATACAAACCTTTTTCAAGTGAGCCATTCAACATGTGCGGCATCATGTGTTTGAATTTGCCTCATTGTCTTTGTATTTGGTGCCCACCACACTTTCAGCTTAGGGTCCATTGGCACTTCCTATGGTGTGCAATACTCTTATGCATTTAGGCCACTAAAGAAATGTGAATGTTATGTTTATTGAAAATGATCTTTATATAACTTCTCCACTCTATTCTTTTGTTGATGTGTTCTGATTTAACACACATATGACAGCTCCCAAAGATTTGTATGAATTGATTTTCATAGAACATTGATCAATGTGGAAGTATGACATAGTCAGTATTAACTTCGGACAAGACACTTGTGACTATTGTATATGTGTGGCATCTTGTATTAGTAGTAAGAAAACTCAACTCATTGCACATTGTTTTTATAAGTAAAGTTTGTTATATGTATCTTGTTCTAGATAGACAATGTATTTGTCCATAATGTTTTATCTCATTTGCTCCGTTTTTTATGGACATGGCTTCCATACCTACAATGATTGCAAGAGTACCATCAATGGTTATAGTTGTTAACCAAATGTTTGAATCACATTTAAAAGACACATTTATGTAGTGTACACATTATTCAAATGGACCATGGCTCACGTTCACGACTAATTACTGCACCGCAGGGGCAGGGGGTGCATACGGATCCACTCAATGATGTCACTTATGGAGCACAACTAGCCAAGACTACTAGACATCACGAGAGGATTGGGATTTATGATGATTCCATCGTGAAATTCTTCAAGTACATAATCCAACATAATTCCCATATGTAATGCTTAAGGGCAGGTGCTGTAAGCAAAGCATCCTGAAGAACGTCTTTATTTCAAGTGCACTCTTGATAACAAGTGACAGGTGCCATTTCCACATAAAGATAAAGTGAGTAGAGGTAGTGTTTTTGAAAATAGCGTGCACTTAATTGATTTGTGGGGCAAAGGTAAGAGAGAACTAGAAATGCATATCTTATGACCTTTTATTCTTTGCATTGAAGCATGGGGCTTTAATGACTAGATATGTTAACATTATTGCTTTTGATGCTATGTAGTAAGAACATTTAGTTATTCACATTCGTTAGCTCTTGATTTGAAAATAGCTACAAAGTGCAATACCAAATGTTATCTCATAAAAATCACACATTAACCAATTGGAGATTGACAACGTGGCATGATTAACACACCCTATAACACAACCTCTCTGACTTTTGGATCACAGTGCTCATGTTGACTGAATCATAAGCCTACGACTTGCAAGTACTCTCAAGGCAGGTTTGTAGCCAACAAAACACAATACTATGATTATATTAGGTGACATGTACTCGTTCCTAGACGAATGTTCAATGCTTTGACAAGAAAGGGAAAAGTACAAATACATCTTTGAACATGATCAATGAAAAACCTCACCTTATATAGCAAATGCATCCATACCTTAAAATCCATGGCTCTCCACTTCATCTTCTGCATCATCATTTGCGGACTCTTTCCCTACATTGTCTATTGCGTCCTCTCCTCCCGAAATGCTTCTAACGCCCTCCACCAAGCCACCCAATTGTTCCATGAATTTGGCTCCTTGGGTCTTCTGCTTTTGTTGGGTCAGGTTGTATTGCATACCTCAACGATTCCTTACTCCCTTTGCCTTGGGTCAAACACATCCTTGTCCAAGTCGTCTCATGCTGCCTCTCCAACTCTTTTCTCTATTAAGGAACCTCTGAGCTTAACTTTAGGGTCGTAGTTTGAAGGGTGAGAGTCGACAATTGTTGTCCCTTCTGCTACCTGTCCACCTCTTCCTATGTCAAATCTTGCTTATTCTCTCCCTCATGCACCTATTCGTACTACTTCTACTACAACTTGACAATCACCTCTTTATGTGTTGCTGCTTTGTGACAACATGATGTTAAGGCAACGTTTTCTATGTCGAACGGGAGGCCACACTTGGGGCACATGAAGTTGCGTTTGCAAGGTGGCACACACTCCAAGAAGGCACTTTTGTGCTTACCACGGTCTCACCGCGGTGTTGGTTGCTTCCACCCAAATCGTGTAGTGTGAATTGGGGATGCGACAATCTACAAAATTGGATTGAAGTACGTGCCACTTCCGTACCTCACTGTCCGGCAAAGGATAAAGATCACAGTTGGGTTTTATCATATCTTTATGATCATGTAGTATTCTTGTGTTAGCAAGGTTGACCGTACTCGCATTATCGACACAACTGACAACTTGCCCAAAAAATGATTGATCCATAGGTTGGTGTGAGTTGGGCCACGCACCATAGCCATGTGAGTCCCCTCCATCATCCCGTTATAGTCACGAGAAATCACTAGTCTATGTAGCAACCAAAGTGAAAGCAAGTGCGAATGTCTTTGTGTAGTTTTAGATATTTCTAAAGGTTTGTGGCATGATCCAATAAAAAAAGAATTAAACCTACATAAAGCAATAGAAGCGGTAAAACTATCATAGGGAACTTAGATGGGCGTTCAATGACTTAGACATGTTGCTTGTGATGTGCCCTCCATCTGGAACTGGACACATGTGTGATGTCCACTGTTGTAGGGGTATGGCACCTTGTTCATATCGACATGGGATGAGGTGGTTCATTACACGGTCGCTAACTACTCATAGGTGGCATGGAGGATGATGAAAATACCCATGGGTTAGGGCTTAGGCGCACTTCAACGCATAATAGTGAGACTTCTTGTTGAAATTCTCCTAGAAATTCCTCCACAGATGCTTGGCACATAATGTTTAAGTTGCACCAAGTAGATGTGTTTCCAAGGCCTTCGCCAATCCCACTTCTTAACCGCACATTATCATTGCACATGGTGAATTCACATTGGGATAAGCACGTGCCAAACACAAGCAAAAACCCGTCCACTTTTCTTTCGTATCACTTGTCACGAAAATTCAGGCCAAGGGGCATGCATGGTTGTTTGCCTAAAAACATTTGAGCAACCAACATCACTTGCTTGTGGCCATTTTTTGGAAAGATGCCGTCCATTTTTATGTGGCCCCTTGAGTACGCCTATTGAAAGCGGATAGGTCCTTATGCCATAATCGACCAATTGAACTTGGTTTTGGCCTTCACCTCTTCCATGAAATTAGTTGTCGAATCCACGCCTTTGAGTTGAACATAGACATAAGTCATGAGTAAAACTTTGACACTGTCATGGGATATGCCTCTTGACATTGCATTCAAAGGTAGGCCGAGGATTTGGCCCGGGTTCCCTTCAATTAGGCCTACGCCATAGATCTTGCTTTGTATAAGGTAGAGTTTACAACCTGAATGCATGCAACTTGCTTGATAATAGCTTTGAACCTAGGCGATGTGTTGTTCTATCCTGCGCAATGTGGGATGATATGTAACACGTTATCCACGTTGTTCTTTGCACCGGGCTCCCGTGATCAATTTTCAGCCTTGAGCTTTGCTTTTTTTTTTCACAAGACAGTTTGATTCCCCCTAGATTTGAAGAGACAATTGCTAGTACGTTCCACACACAATCCTGTCTCACTACATGCACATTACGTATGTGAATATTTCTTGTCTTGCAACACATCCAATTCAATCTGAAGGGATGTGTTTTCTTGTAGTTATGGATTGCTGCTGTGGAAGGAGCCATGTTGGAAACGTTTTGGCCATCTAGAAGCCAATAAGTGTCTATCTTCCTCTTCTTTGTTGTGTCATTTGGGTAGCTGTTTGACATACATTAAAAAAGGAATGTTGAACTCCCTCATTATTTGATGAATTGTTTGAGTTGATTGAAAAGTGTGCAAATACAATAATCACTTGACAACACAAGGCAAGGTTCTTCTTATCATGTAGAAAGAAGACAAAACGTTACGTGCGGACATGTAATACACCATCATGTAGAAAGCACAACACGGCAGATACAAATCAATTGAGGAAACACTAGGATAGAGATGACGATGCTTGCCCTACACAAGTTTGTATAGTGCGGAGCCTCTATATGGTGCGGGGAGCTGGGCTCCATCTAAAGTAATCGCATTGTCTTTGTGGTGTCTTCTTCCATATGCCTTTCCCATTCCTCATAGTCTCCATCCCGGTTAAGCAAGAAAACGTGTTGTTTTTTGGCACCTATGTCAGGGCTAAAAACTTGGTTTGCCGTAGGAGGGAAGAGAGATGATCTAAGGCTAGAGGAACTCTGTGGAGAAGAGGGTAAGGGGTTGCTGGCTAAGGTGGTTGTGTACCTGGTGGTGCAGTGGGTGGTTTTGTGGGAGGTGTTGCGATCGTTTCAATGGGTCGTGGAACATATGGAGCAGGTGCTCGTACTACATGTTAAGTTGGTGCTCGTGCAGCGGGTGGTCTAGCTGGTTGTTTAAAGTGTCATGTAGAGGGTTGTGTAAGGGGTGGTGCAACGAGTGGTGTAGTAGGTGGTGTAGTGGGTGGTGTAGCTAGTCATGAAATAAATCTTGCAACGGGTTGAGGAGGTTGCTCATGAAGCAAGTGGTCCCACTGGTCGTGTAGAGGGTTGTGTAGAGAGTCGTTTAGCGAGTTGTGTAGCGCATGGTGGAGCTCGTTGTTTAGCGTTTGGTGCCTTGACAGGTGTAGTCGATGGTGCATTAATTGCTTGCGTGGCGGGCGGTGCAGCCGGTGGCGCAATGATTGAACTAGTGGGGCACCATCTTGAAGAACTGCATGACGATGGCTTTGTAAGGTTCTGAGGCCTTGGGTTTGAGGGAGAATACACAGTTTTTGGCCTCTTGTTGGTGAGGTCACATGTCAGGAAGGTAGAGCACGTGGCAAGCGGAATTGAGCCACAACGCGGAAAACACCGTATCCAAAGGAGATAGCTTATCGTTGTGTAATTGGGCGTAGCGCATTTGAGAGTAGGAGAGTTGTAGGACGTAGTGCCTTGGCAAATGAGAGGGGCGGGTGTGTGGGAGTCCTAGTTGAATTTCTTGGCACCGGTCGGCCGGAGGCAGAGGTCTTTGCCCTCACGGCATTTGCTCGGGTTCGGGGTACGAAAGTGCGTAGAACGGGTACATTGACATTTTCCCAATGGAATATATGTCTCACATACCCTACACTTCAACTCAACTTGCTTGATTAGGAGAGACAACGCCATGTTGACGCTCCAAAAAGAACACACCAAGCTTTGGCATCGTTGCAAGCCTACATCGAAGAAACCGAAAGTGAACATCGCTAGAGGGGGGAGGGGGTTGTCCCTATCCACTGCCTATGCTCACGAGGAATCTGAATTTTGTCTAGGCATGTCATGGACCATTCAATGTACATGGAAGGGTCATGTGGCTTATCTGCGATAGTGGATGGACCTGACTGTAACGCCTCGGTTTGTGCGCATGTAAGTTTGGTAAACAGGCTTGAATCAGCAAACGTAGATCGCGTTTCATTCGTCGTATTGTATACGTTTATAGCTAATGTCTTTATGGCATAGGAGAAGCATCAAAGAAGCCACCCTAAGATTAACGTTTCTTTAGGAAAAGCAAATAGCCCATTCGTTCGTGAACGGGAATATTGTCAAAACAAGTATTTTTGTAGGAATGTGTACACATTGATAGTCGCATTCACGGCCTTGCAATGCCTTGTTGCGCATACCACAAAATCGAGAGGCAAGAAGCAAGATCGGGAAAAAAAATCAACAATATGCCCACTATGCCACACATATTATGCATGTACAAGTAGTCCTTGTGAGAGTAGCATGGGTTTATGGTTGCATTCTTGGAGAGCGACGGACGGATGGTTTTTTTTCTTGCAAAGCATGGGCGAAATGTGTTTTTCTTCTGAATGACGGCCTGATGAGAGTCACTTTTTGTGCTTTGTGGGTATGTGAGTTACTTCACCCAAGAATAAATTTGTTACAAAATTGTTGGTTTCATCAAAGATGTAAGTAAAATGTTTTGCCGAAGAAATTCAAATTATTCAATGTAATGACTAACAGTTTTATACATCAAAGTACGTGACTTTTGTTTCCATACTTAAATTGTAGTTGACAATCATCTATGTTCTAGGTTAAGAGTGAAGATAGTGTTCTTGCTTCATACCCTTCTAGATAGGTTTTGAAGGAAAGTTTACAAAGTCTATAAATTCTTTTTAATCATTTGAATTGAAAAACATGATTCAAAATGCTGGAAAAGTTTTAAAAGATAAGTTTGTTTTGGAAAAATTTAGTCATTTCCCTTAAGTAAACATACAATGAATGGATCCACATGTCAACCATTTTCATATGTGAATTTATTGAATTCTGACGTAATTTTAAAAATTATTCATTGTTTTCCAGTTGCTTATTTTTAAATGTTTTCAATCATAGTTTTCATTGAATTTGTTTTACTTGAATTGTTTTATGTGATTAAGGTTAATTAAAGAGAAATTAGCTACCTTAAAGTTATCTCATACCTTCGGGAACTTTTTTTATTTTTAATTTTTAGATATCTTAAAACGTATATCCTTCTTGGCTTTACCTCAAGAAACTGTTAATTGCAGCTGGTCTCATTAGAGCGGTCGGGGATATTCGGATGGAAGAGGATGAATATGGCTAAGTATGTCATGGTTATCAATGGCCAGGCCGAGAACGTAAGAGAAAGGAAAAAGTGAGCCAATTCTGGAAACCTACCGCAGATAGCTCGCGCAGATATTTGCGGGTGGAAAGCCGGCGTACTGTTTTCCCGCTTGCCGGCACTTTTGCATGCTGACCATGGCAACAGCGTAAGGGATGCCGGCAGCAGCAGCAGCAGCAGCAGCAGAGCCGTCACAAGCATCTCGCTCTCCTACCGCGCTACGGCCTTCGTACCTTGGTCGCTACAGTCAAAAGCCAAATGGCGACTAACATATGTGTCAACATGTGCGCATTTCGTGCTCCGGGGACCGCTCCAGCCCCCTCCCCCGTCCTCCGAGTGTAGTTGGAAGCCCCTCTCACTGCACTCTTCGCTCTGCCCTCGTCCGCCTTCCGGTTGCGACTTGTCAGCGTGAACCTGCTCCTACGTCCCGGCAATGACGTCACCCTCGTCCTCCCCACGGGTCCCGTATGGCCCTCCTTCCTTCCTTCTCCAACCCAGTTTTATCTTCCTCGTCCTGCTCCTCTTCCT
>SZWC01011622.1:12538-58604 GCA_023375785.1 Penium margaritaceum | reverse complement strand
CCACCACCACCACCACCACCACCACCACCACCAGCACCACCACCACCACCACCACCACCACCACCACCACCACCACAAGCATGCGCACCTCACCTCAAGCGTGCGCACAGGATGGCACGCCATGTTCTCCACCGCCAGTGACGGCTGCACCGACGCGCCCTGCCCCGCCGCCGCGCCCGCCCCTGCCGCCGACGCCGGCGCGGGCGCGGCGGAGCAGCACTCCGCCACAGCGCGCCGCAGCGGCTCGGGCACCTTCCTGCTGGCTCGCTGGCGCCGCCCCGACGACATCTCGCGCGACAGGATGGGCCGCGCGGGCCGCGACCCCAGCCTGTCCATCACGCGGCCGCCACCCCTCTCCACCATTCTGCCTGCCTCCCTCTCCCTCTCTCTCCGTCGCCCCCTTGCACACTCTCCCTTGCTCCCTCTCTCTCTCTCTCTCCCTTTCTCGCCCTCTCCCTCTCCCTCGCCGCTACGCTGCGTTGCTTCGGGGTTCTATTCAGCTGCGAGTCGGCCCACAGCGTCGTCCGTGTGTCCTTGCGTCAGCGGACACAAAGTCGGCGTCAGCGGTCGTTCCGTGTCGGCCCAGCTCCCCCTCCGTCGCTGCCAAGACGGCTACCCGACTATTCTACCGCCGGCTGCCGCGCCCTGGCGCTCCGGTCCCAAAGAAACCCCCCCACAGCTGCGCACCTCCTCGCCCCACTCACTCACTCGCACCGCTGCAGGCTCGGCCGCGTACATTCCCTTGCCTCCCCTCCAATGCACCTCTCCCCTTCCCCCTCTCCCTCCTGTCTACTCCGTGCCGCCTTGCCGTGGCTCCCTCCCGTAGGGCTCAGTGGACGACTCCGGCTGCACTGGCGGACCTCAACCCACATTCCGCGGATTCCTCTGCACTCCTCAATTGCCACCCCCGTCCTACCTGCGCTAGCGAATGGATGAGCAGCGACCCGCCCTCCAGCGTCGCCCGACCATCTCGCCTACCCAATGCAGTCGGTCGGTCGGCCATGGCGTGATTAAGCGGTCCACTTGTCGGGGTCCGGCTTCTTAGAAAACCCAATGTGCAGACTCGTTTTAATTCGGTGGCAAACCAAGTCCGGGTTCGCAAACCTTGGTCTGTTTCCGGCCGGCTTGAAACGGCTAAATCCCTACCTTGGTCTACCTCCGTCTCTGGACCAACCAGTTCAGAGATAACCAACTTTCTCCAAATGAAAGTATGTGCCCACAACTCATTTCAAATATCAAGATCACTCTCTCAATGAACATCCAAGCGGGCTGTTACACCGAGCAGAACAAAAATGGTTTACAGGAATGAGGTGCATGACAACAGAAAAATTGAGGAATTGGGAAAAATAGATGATTTGTATAAATTAGAAAGTGTACTTTAATGACAAGTGTCAAGTACGTAGAGCACATACATAAGAAGAGAATCATAATGAGGCACACCCCTTTGGTCCTCGCTGAGGTCACACCGAGATTTTATGCCAAACGGAGTGTAGATGGTGAACAGGTAGAAGTTGTGAGGCAGAACACGGTTTAGAATTTGAGACACTTGAGCAATTCATAACTAGCATTAAGTGTACTATGATGACAAGTGTCGAAATGATCGAACATATAATACAAGCGTCGAACTTACGAATGATGCATATTCATGGTCGAGGGGTCGATTGTCGAGCGACGCATATGGGGTCGCATTGTGAGTGGTCGGAATCGAGAAGCTCCGCCGAGAAGTCGGGGGGCTTCGAGGACCGACGATGAAGATGCGGGATGCATCTTTACAAATTGAGATTGTTGGCTTTTCACGCATCTCTCATTGTACTCTGTTGTCTCCTCCCGGCTTGCGTACATCTGCGTGCAGATGACTAACAGCGAGACTCGACGTTGCTGGAGTGTCGTCTAGTGGAGCCGACGCATGCTGAGGCCTACGCGCATCTTGCTGGGGCTCCTCCCTCCAATGTGCACAGCTCCATCGTTAGACCTCCTCGGCGGTCGTGTCGCTAGCAGTCACTGCCGCAGCATATGCTCTTTGCACGCGTCCAGTGTTGGGTCTGACTGTGTTATTGCATCTGCAACGTCATACCCCACATAGGGTCCAAGTTTCATGATATTCGTGAAAGACAGCTTCCTAGCACTGTTGTTGCTGGTGTGACAATACAAGCCGGCCGGCAAACTCACTAGCACACAGGTGGAGGTGAGAACAGCAAGGGGTTGGATAGGGACACGAACACAAGTGTCAGAAGCTGCAAATATTGAATTGTGACAAGAGGGATGACAACTGAGGCCAGAACAGCCTAAATAGTGTCACAGCCCTAGTGGATGTGCACACACGCGGCGCACAAGGGCGCTATTTTCTAGCAGGACAGTACAGTGGCAAAAATACGGTTTTGACCATAACTCCCTGTAGACACGTCAGAACGACGAGCCGTTTGAACCATAATGGCCGTATCGATGAGATCTTTGTCCTGATAGGCTGCACACCTATGTTCTGTCCCACAGCACGAATCTGAAAAATACGAGTCTTCTGGACGCCCGTCGCCACCGGCCGCCGGTCTTCTGCCACTGTCGCTAGTCTCAGGGATCTGCACGTGAATGGACATGAGCCGAGGGGTCACCGTAAGCCGTGCACGACACACACAACAACACTCCCCCATGACCGGAGGGCGAAACACGTCCATGCACATGCAGACACAGACATTGTACGGGGCAGGAAACGCACAGCCGCTGCACGTAGCAAGCACAACACACGCAAGGTGTTACATGAGGAATCAACCTGCAGCAGGGATGGGGTAGAGTCCCACGGAACCAGTGGCCACATGAAACTTCGAGCGACCCAGAGCCTTAGTCAGAAAGTCCCTGCACTGCCTGTCAGTGCCCACATGGATGACTCGGACCTCACCACAATCAACCAGATCACGCAGGAAGTGGTGCTCGACATTGATGTGCTTTGTGCGCGCATGGAACACACCTGAGTTCTTGGCAATGGCCTTCGCGCTCATGTTGTCACATTGGAGAACCACAGGGGGAATGGACTGACGCAGTTCACGCAACAGATGGACGAGCCAGACACATTCCGCTGCACTGGCGCCTAGAGCAACATAATCTGCCTCAGCAGTGCTGCGCGCGATGCAGCCCTGCTTCCCACTTTGCCAGGACAATGCAGTGCCTCCAATGAGAAAGATGTAACCGGTGCGGCTCTTGCCATCTGGACTCCACGCCCAGTCGTTGTCTGTGTACCCATCGAGCTCAACGGATACCTGCTCGCGAAAGCACAGGCCGAAGCGTGCGGTGGACAGGATGTAGCGCACACACCGACGGCCTCCAGTGTTCGCTGGCGTGGAACCTGCGAGAACTAGGTGAGTAGGTTGACAGTGAAGGCAATGTCGGGCCGTGTCGTGGTGGCCAAGTACATGAGCGAGCCGATGACTCGCAGGTACAGGGTCACATCGACTGGCTCCCCCAGGTCAACTGGGTCATCCACCTTCAGGGCGGCATGCCCCTCAGGGGTCATGGGTGTGGAGGCCGTGCGGACGGCAGCGAGGAGGTCGACAAAGCACTCCCCCACAGTCTCTACGTAGCATCCCTGATGGACGCGAAGTGTGCAGCGGACACGATCGCGCATGATCTCCATCCCCAAAAAGACAGAGGCCTCACCAAGATCTTTGATCTTGTAGGCCGAGGTGAGAACGACCTTGGCATTGTTCACTGCTCCCAGGTCGGACGAGGCGATTAGAAGATCGTCCACGTAGACGAGGATGGCAGCGAGCGGTGCTGGGGACTGTGAGAGGAACAGGGATGGGTCCGCATCACTCCAAACATACCCAGCACGTCTCAGCGTGCTGGTGATCCCCTGATTCCAGCATCGAGGTGACTGTTTCAAGCCGTACAAGGATTTCCACAGTCGGTACACTCGAACGGTGCCATCCTCAAAGCCGGGTGGCTGGACCATGTAGATCTCCTCCTCAAGGTTCCCGTTCAGGAACGCGTTGTTGACATTCATCTGATGGAGTTCCCAGTCGTGCTGTGCCGCCTGGCTCAGCAGCGTGAGCGTGGTCGTCATCCGGCCAACAGGGGCAAAGCTTTCAGTGTAATCTACGCCTGGGACATGAGAGAACCCCTTTGTTGTCAGGCGCGCTTTGTAACGCTCCACAGTGCCGTCTGGTTTTAGCTTCTTGCGGAGAACCCACTTGGCCTTGATGGCCTTGCAGTTCTTTGGCAAGTCCACCAGCTCAAAGACACCGTGCTCTCGGATGGCATCGAGCTCAACCTGGCATGTAGTGCACCATTGCTCAGCGTCGGGGGCTGACACGGCCTCAAGCAGACTGGTGGGGTCGGGAGACAGCATTGGTACACTGCGTATAGCCAAGGTGTACGCCGCAGAGGGAGGGTCAACCGTCACCATGGACTCAGCGGCTTCACGAGCAAGACCGCGCTCATGAGCAAGTAGTGCTATACCAATGGCAAAGCCAGGGTGAACCTCAGCGAGGCCGCAAGCACTCAGGCCGAGGGCCTTCGTGCCCGGATCACCGCTGACGACGCTGCGCGTGGGGCGTGGGCGGAGACGTCCACCGGGTGCCCGTGTGTAAGGGTCCGACGGGGCAGGAGCAGTGGACACTGATAACTCACATGCCGGTGAGGATTGCACAGCCGGCGCGCCACTCGATGCTGGTGTGGTCTCAACAGCCAGGGACAGGCCCACGGTAGACGTAGGCATGTCCGCAGCCGGAGGCAGGGATGGCTCAGAGTCAGACACGGATGCGGACGTAGGATCCGGCAGAGACTCAGCTGCGGAAGCAGGGGCAAGATGAGGCAGAACCTCAGACGCGGAGGGAGACTCGGACACAGACTCAGACACGGGTGAGAGCGGAGAGTCGAGGGCAGAGGAGCGAGCCGCAGATGGGGCGATGCTAAGGGTGCCAGTGGACACAACCTCTGGGGACAGCCCCTGGGGTGTCGGTGACGGAGTGACTGTACTGGACGGGGGCACTGTGCCAACCGTGCCAGGAGCCTCTCCCACACTACGTGGTCCGGCACACTTAGGGGTATGAGCAGCACGTAGAGCGTGGATGCGGGCAAGGTAGCAGAAGGCGAGATGCTCGAAGAAGAGAGCGTCACGGGACTCCACGATGCGGCGTCGCTCACGCTCCCAGAACCTCAAGGCCTTCAACCGCGGGGCGACGCCAATGAAGGCACAGATGCGGCCCCGCGGAGAGAGCTTGCTCTCCTGCTGCTCCGGTGTGAACCAGACGCAGGCAAGGGAGCCCTAGACACGGGCCAGGCGCAGATCCGCGCGACGCTTGTACCACAGCTCGTAGGGCGTGCGGTGACCGGGGAGGGGGCCGTGGGGAATACGGTTCCAGGCCCAAGTCATGTACGCCATGCCCTCGAAGGCAAAGGCCTCAGGCATGGCACTGTCAGCGCGCATGGCGCGTACTACATCCTCCATGGTGCGGTTCCAGCGCTCTGAGATACCGTTCTGCTGGGGGGTGGCGGGAGCGGAGAGGTTGTGGAAGACACCAAGCTCGGTAAAGGAGCGGGCCATGTCACCGAGGTGCTCGCTGCCGTAGTCCGAGCGAAAGGTTTGAAGGCAGTGGGGAGATTGGCGCTCGGCCATAGCCATCCAAATGCGGACTGTAATGGCGGCATTGCTCTTCTCGCAAAGACTGTAGACCCAGCGCATGGGCGTGAAGTCATCAGTCAACGTCAAAACGTAGCGACCGTGGTCCTCCTGAAACTCGACAGGGTGCGGACCCATGAGGTCGGAGTGGACAAGCTCCAAGGGCCGACAAGCCCTGGATACAGACGAAGGATAGGTGGACCGGTGCATTTTGCCTTCTACACAGGCCAAGCAATCGGTCGTGGGTGGTGCCTCGAAAGGATGCCGCATCAAGTCCGAGAGCGGGGTGTGTGCGAACCAGCCTGTCAACAGCCCCCAAGTGCACATGGCAGAGGCGTCGATGCAGGAGATAGTGGTGTTCGTGGGATAGAGCACCAGCAACGAAAACACGAGCAGTGGGAGACGGAGGCAAGGGGGGTACACTCGCACAGGACCCAGAGATGTGATACAAATCATCGACGACCGTCCCACTAAGAACGGTCTCCTCGGTGTCGCGCACAAAGATGCGAGCATCGGCAGCTGTGTGCGTGACACCCAAGCCCATCTTGGTGCAAGCACGGACAGACAGTAGACTGAGTTCCAGACCAGGGACAAAGATGACGTCGGAGATGTATACGGGACCAGCGGGCCCGGTGAATTGCACAACCCCAACACCCTGGACAGGGACCTCATGGCCAGCTGCAGTGCGAATAGAGCGAACAGTGCCAACAGGATGCAGGACGACGAAGGCGTCACGGCGACACGTCATGTGGTGGGTGGCACCAGATTCAACGACCCAGGTGGCGTCGGTGACACGCGTACAAGGGGCAACGTGGCACTCGGCGACGGAACAAGGTGCGGCAGCAGGACGCTCCGCGTGGGACATAACAAGGCGACCAGCGAAGCGCACATGAACAACATGCAGCCAAGACACATCATCAGGTCCGTCACGCACACACGGCTGGGCATGGGGACTGCCACAGGCATCATCACGCAACAACACAGACAGTCCACATGCAGTAGGACCCCTTGACTCATTCAGTTCACTCGCATCTCCCTGAGATGAGTGTAGGGCGATAAGCCGGAACAGCTCGATGATTAATCTGTCGCGTTCGGCGAGCACCTGGTCGCGGGGATCCGCGAAGGAGCCTGTTGTGGCGGCGGACTCCTCTGGGACAGCTGCGGTAGTAGCGGCCAAGCGGGTGGTTGCACCGGACGTCTCATGCATGCGTGCCTCGTGCGCCTGCTGCAGCCCACGGGTGACCTTGGCCCAGACCAACGGGCGGCCTGTCAGGCGAGTGCAGTCGGGATAGCGATGGTCACCTCCGCAGTTGAAGCACACGAGCTGGCGGCCCATCGTGCTGTTGGAGCTGCTGCTGCTGCTTCCACCGCCGCTGCTGCTGCTCCCGCTGCTGCTGCTGCGGCTGACACTGTTGGTGCTGGTGCTACTGCTGGTCCCGACACTGGAACCACCACTTGACAATTTGCAGCCCTTCTTCCCCTGAGCTGGAGCCTCTGTAGCTGTAGACGGCAGAGAGGGGGATGCAGCGGCAATTGCAGCTGAGGCGGTGCTACGGCGAGCGCGGTTCGCGGCGTCCATGCCGGCGGCCTCCAGGAAGTGGAGGGTGGCCCAGCGCAGCATGGTTCCTTCGCTCACCATATCGCGAAGCATAGTCTGGTCGAAGTTGCTGAAGACGCCCGTGTAGTCGGGATGAGTGCTGTAGAGGATGATCTGGAGTGCGGAGTACTGCACAGGGGAATCATCTCCTAGCTCCTCGTACAGGTGGATCGCACGGCGCCAGTAGTCCGCTGTAGACTCCTGAGCAGTTTGGCAGAGGGAGTTGAAGTCGGCGAGGCACTGGGACGTCAGGGCAAGGGTGGCCCCCTCAAAAAGGGTGACAGCCAGTGCCCACGCCTCACGAGGGTTAGCTCCTGAGCCGGTCAGCGGGTCGCCAAGGAACTGACTGAAGTCTTTGGTGAAGTCTGGGGTGGCCTTCATTAGATCGGAGGCAGCGCGGACCGCCATCTGCGTCTGGGCAGGGTCAGATGCCTATTATGGGGTAAGGTAGTAGGCAAGGATTCCCTCACTCATGGCCCACATGCGAAAGCGTTGTTCCCAAGACTTGAAGTCGTTCCCAGTCCGGAAGATGGGCGGGTCCGACTCAAACGACTTGGGTGGCTTGACCATCGGCAGAGCAACGACTGAAGCCACTGCGGGACCGGGCATGGAGGAGGCAACCCCCTTGCCCAGGCGGGCCCGCAGAGCAAACTCCTCAAAGCTCAGAGGGCGGCAAGACGAGCTCAGGCCGGCGTCGGTGCTGGAGCTCGTTCACTGGAGGGCGGCATAAGCCTCATGCGATCTGCGGCGTGCATCCAGGTGGATGAGGCGTGCTCGCAGCAGCTCCTCCTCACCCTCCTTGCCAGAGTCAGAGAGGGTCTCCGCAACCTCATCTGCATTGCCGTCGGGAGCGAGGTGGTCCTCGCTCAGGCCTGCTGACGGGTGCTGCTGCTGCTACTGGACTTGCTGCTGCTGAGGCAATAGGCCCCTGATCAGGTCCTGCAGCTCAGCGACCTGCTTTGTCAAAGTATTGCGACTCTCTGCCAGTAGGTCAGCCAGCGCGTGCACTTGGCGGGCCAATGTCGTCGGGCTTGGCGGCCGCTGCTGCTGCTATTGTAGCGGTTGCTGCTGTCGCTGCTGCTGCTGCTACTGCTAAGGCTGCTCCTGTTGCTGCTGCTTCTGGTGCTGCCGTTGTGGTGACGACAGCGGAGGCCGACGTTGGCCGCTGACGGTGCTGCCCCCGGCAACTGCATCTGTGGCGGCGTTGGAGGGGGTGAGCTTCGGCATGACAGCCGGTTCCCCCCTTTACCCCTTTTTTTGTGAGTTGTTGCGGAATACCTCACCGCAGAACCTCACCTTTGCGGAACCCCTCAGCGGACCCCCTGAGCGGAACCCCTCCGCTGACCCCATCCGCAATATACTTCACCGCGGAAGTTCACCGCGGACTGCCGCGGATTAGCTTGGGCTGGACGCCGTCGCGTTGGCACGGAACGATGCGGATTGCCATGAGCAGCCACCGCAGTCGCGTTGATGTGGAACGCGTCGGGGTATCGCGAACTGCCGGGACACATCCGTCGGTGTGTTCCGTGACCACGGCAGGGCTACTGCGAATATCGACCGCGGAATCACCGTGGAACTGCCGCAAACTCGCTATGGCGGAACCACCGGGGAGCTCCGCTAGCGTGATCCAGAACCGCCGCGGAGCTGCTGCCGTGGATTCCTTGAACACTACGGATCTGCCGCGGCACTGTCACCGCGGAGTGACGGATTCGGAATGCCGCGTGTGATCGCGCTGGATCCGTGGCACTATCAACGGGTTCCGTTGCGGTCGCGAAGCTGCCCCGTCCGTTGTGGTAACCTCGTCACCGAGGAGTACCGTAGAGCACCGCGGAGTTCTACGGAGCACCGCGGAGTGGCTATTGCTACGGCAGAACGGCCGTCGCGGAGTTGTAAAAACATGTCACGGAGTTCTTAAAAGAACGGTCGGAACGGTGGTGGGTCCTCCCAGGACCTTTCGCCGAGATAGGGGGCGCTGCTGCTGCTACTACTTAAGGCAACGGCTGCGGTCGCTCCCTGCTACTGCGGTTGCTGAGCCTCTGCTACGTAGCCGTGCGAGCACTGGCTCGCTGCTCTGATACCATGAAAGACAACGTCCTAGCACTGCTGTTGCTGGTGCGACAATACAAGCCGGCCGGCAAAATCACTAGCACACACCGGTGGAGGTGAGAACAGCAAGGGGTTGGCTAGGGACACAAACAGAAGTGTCAGAAGCTGCAAATATTGAATTGTGTAGAGAGGGATGACAACTGAGGCCAGAACAGCCTAAATAGTGTCACAACCCTAGTGGATGTGCACACACGCGGCGCACAAGAGCGCTATTTTCTAGTAGGACAAGCCAGTGGCAAAAACACAGTTTTGACCGTAACTCGCTGTAGACACGTCAGAACAACGAGCCGTTTGAACCAGAATGGCCGTATCGACGAGATTTTTGTCTTGATAGGCTGCACACCTATGTGCTGTCCCACAGCATGAATCTAAAAAACACGAGAGTCTTCTGGGTGCCCGACGCCGCCGGCCGCCGGTCTTCTGCCACTGTCGCCAGTCTCAGGGATCTGCACGTGAATGGACATGAGCCGAGGGGTCACTGTAAGCTATGCACGACACACACAACAACAATTTGGGTACTGTTGGTACTGGGGACTAGCGTAGCCCAGGGACTAGCGTTGCCTGGGTTTAGGCTGTTATTACTCAGTGCTCCTATTTTTCTAGGTGATTTTGACCACACGACTGCATTTGTAGCGTGCGTATTATGATATGGTCCAGTTTTCGGGCAAAAATGATGACGCCCGGGTTTTGGGCTATTGGTTGTCTAGCAGGGCTCACCGAGAAAACCCTGCCTGCCAGAAAATAGGTCATTATTCTGATTGGCTTAGAAACTGAGTAGCAAGCTCTACAGAGCTGGGGGGGAGCTTGATTTTGGAGGGGTCTCCCATTGTTTCTTATTCTCACTTGCTAATCAGTCATTTCCAGTTTTCAGTTGTTTTCTGGCGCCAACTCTTGTGCACACGTTTTTGAGTAACAACACCAGAGCTCTCAAACTTAGACTCTGGTACAGCAAACTGAGGGGGCAGCTTGAGCAACTAGCGTGGCATCCCGCACACTGCATCAACAATGCTGCTACCCCAGCCTTTTGTGTTAGGATTTCTAGCTTGGTATCAGAGCCAGAGCTCAGCAGAAGCAGCAGAGAACCGGCTACTAGGTGTAGTCAACGCAGACGATCCAAAGAATGCACCCGTGTAGGGGAAATGCTGCCGGATTTTTTCTGGTAGCATTGACCCGCCGGGTGGCATCTTCAAAACACTCCCGGCATAGGAGAAATGATGCCAAATTGTTTTTGGTAGCACTCACCCCACGACCGTGGTAGCGGTGGTGGACTCGCCACCGGCACGACCGATCGACGATGGAGCGGCGCCGACGCACGTGGTGACGACACCACAAGGAAAGTGACTGTGCTGCTATTGCCAACACGGCAGTAGCAACAGTAGCATGCAGCACGTAGTTATAAAGCAACAACTACTACAGCTAGCAACAACTGCTAAAACAAGCAGTAACAACGGTAGCAGTCAGTAGTGATAGCCGCCAATAGTAGAAATTAAAGAGCAATAGCAAGCAATGAACAACAAGCAACAGTAGTGGGCAGTAGGAAAAAAAAGCAAGCTACGGCATCAGCGAGTAGTAGCAGCAGCATGTAGCAGCAGCAGCAGCTCGTAGCGAGAGCAGCAGCAGCCCGTAGTGGCGG
This sequence comes from Penium margaritaceum, assembly GCA_023375785.1. Taxonomy (NCBI): domain Eukaryota; kingdom Viridiplantae; phylum Streptophyta; class Zygnematophyceae; order Desmidiales; family Peniaceae; genus Penium; species Penium margaritaceum. Next base: position 47,660 of record SZWC01011622.1, on the reverse strand, counting down.
CAGCAAGTTGCAGCAGCAACGACTAGTAGTAGCAGCAACAGATAGCAGGTGCAGCATGCAACAACAACGAGCAGCAACAGTAGCGAGTAGTAGCAACAACGAGCAACAGCAGCAGCAGGCGGAAATAGCAGCAAGCAGCTATAGTAGCAAGCAACTTCTGCAGCAGCACATAGTGACGAGAAATAAAAAATAACGAAAACAAAATGGGGAAGAAAATCAGACCCGAGAGTGGGGAAGGACCCCCATCCTCGCAGCTGCTACTAAAGCAGTATTAGGTCCAGTAGTTGTAGCTGTGGCCAGCAACGCAGTTGCAATTGTAGTTGTAGCATGGAGCAGCACAACAACAGTAGCTGTGGCAGTAGCAACTACGGCAGCACACAACAACGTGGTTGTAGTAGCAATAGTAGCGTGCAGTAGCACAGTAGCAACAGTAGTTGCTATAGCAGAAACAACACGTAGCAGCCCTACGCCTCAGCACCAGCAGCTACTGTAGAAGAAGGAATAGTTGTAGTAGTAGTAACAGCTACAATAGCTGTAGTACACAATAGCATAGTTGTAACAGCAGCAACAATGGTAGCAGTATGCCGCAACAAAATGCAACAGCGGTTGCAGTAGCAGTGTAGCGTGCAGTGGCAGTGCGGTGACATCACTATTGACATCACTACTGATGTCAGCAGCAGTAGCAATAGCTACATCAATAATAGCTACAACAGCAGCTGCCACAACGACGTTAATAAGCACCAGCTGACGTCAGTGCTAACATCACTGCTGATGTCAGCAACTACAAAAAAACAAAACGAAAAAGAGAAGGGGACTAAACAGGGGGACCATTGAGGAAAGTGGGAACGGGTCCTCCTCTATTGGAGGACCCAATCTCCTCCCTTTCTGGAGAAACCACAGGAAGTGCAACAAAAACAATAGCAACAGTAGCTGCCGCTGATGTAGCAGCAGCAAATGCTACAACAGCAACCACTATAATAGCATCATCAGTAGTAGAAGCAACTGCTACCACAGCAGTAGCCACTATAGCAACAGTAGCAACAATTGTAGTAGCAGCCACTATAGTAGAAACAACAGCAATAGTAGCAGCAGAAGTAGTAGCTATTACACCACTAGCCGCTGCAGTAGCAACAATAGCAGCAACATTAGCAGTAACAACAATAGCACCTTCCATAGCAACAGCCACTACAGTAGGAGTAGCAGCAATAGCAGCAGCAACCGCAGCAGTAGCAACCAGTAGCACCAACATCCTACAAGCTCTATTGTTGGCCTTACTGGCTTGAAAAATCTGCTAGCCGCCATACGCGAGTAGCTCACAATGCTGATGCAATAGCTAGTACCACTACAACCCCCGACACAGCTGCCGTAGCAGCAGTCCCTACAGTAGCAGCAGTAGCGGCAACAACATTAGCAATCGCTGCCCCTCCTTCTACCCGGGCATGCTAGTTCCACCGTTCCGTCTACCGCCTTGTACTTGGCACAGTAGCATACCCTTCACCAAAGTCAGCCTATGTCTTCAAGTGACTTTGAAACCCCGCCCCCGCCGCTCCAGGCTGGCAAGAAGTTCCGAAGTTGGGAGCTCAGCTATCGTATCTCGGCACAGGGTGAGGGCATGTGGCCATACTATGCCCTTCCCTACGACTCCACCCAGGCTGACCAGGTCTATGATGCTGGTCGTGTTGTACGTGCCCTCGTTCCTGTTGCCCCTCCGGCCTCCCATCTTGCTCTTGAGCCCTTCCACGGCGACTTCTCCATTGGCGGCCTGCCCGGCCACGCAGGGGCGTGGCACATCCTCACGCACCCTCATCGTCTTGCCAACAAGGCAGAGACAAGCCGCCTGCTTTAGGAGTTCAACTCCCTCCAGATGTGGGAGATCGAGACAGTTTCCTCATACTGGCAATGGGCGGAGGACATTCTTCGCCGCTTGGGAAGCGCTGCACGACCCCCTCTATCCGCGCTCCTCACCATCAAGCACGGCGCAACCGACGCATTCGCCGACCTATTCGTCCATTACATTCAAGAAATTCTTGCCGTGATGGCTTTCTAAGGCACCCTCATGCCCTGGGCATACGAGCTCTTTCTTCACATCGAGGAGGCTCGTCAGGAGTCCCGCCTCCAGCGTACGGAGGCCCTCGCCTCTCTTGCCGTCGCCTCGGTGGCTGTTTCCGGTCCCGTAGGAGCTGCGACCTCCAGTGCCTCATCCTCTGGCAAGAAGAAATGCACAGGCATGAAGGGCAAGATCCTATAGCAGCAATCGAGCGGATCTAGTGGCGGCAGCTTAGTCTGCCATAATTGTGGCCAGGTAGGACACGGATGGTACACGTGTCCACTCCCGACAGACGAGGCGTGGGTCATCGCCACCACGCATCGCAAGCGTGAGCACCGCCTCGCCACTGCTGTCATGATTGTCACTACTCCTGTTGTGTTGGCATCGCCCGCTCCCTCGCACCCTCTGATAGCTCAGCTGTAGCATGATCCGCAGCCGCCTGCACTCGCTCCTTCGTCATCGGTGCCTCCTTCCTTCTTCCCAGCCTCCAGTGCCACCACGTTGTAGTCCGGCTACTCCGTCTTGCCCTCCACTCATGAACGTCAGTTGGAGGAGTTCATTGCATTCTCGCTCGAACTGCCTTGTCCTTCTCCATAGGGAAGTGCAAATTATGTCATCGCTGGTGCTCTTGCCTTGCCATGCATGACAGATTCTGAGCTGTGGTCGTGTCTTGTACCTTCGTATGTTTTGTCCTCTTTTGTGCCCTTCCCACCTGCTCCTCTTTGTGATGATGTCGCATGGTTGGATGACTGGCAGTCCTGGTTCGCACCCCCGTCCACCACGTCTGCATCCCTCGCCCACTGTCATGTCACTGTTAGCGACCTGGCGACACTAGTCCAAGATCCGGCGGAGACGTGGATCATTGACTCTGGGGACATGCATCACATGACGGCCTCACGCGAGGCTATCAGTCTCCTTGGCCCCGTTACCAATGTCTTTGGGGTTCGGACAGGCTCTGGTCAGGTTTTTCCCGTTCACGGCGTCGGTGTTGTTCGTTTTCGAGGCCCTGCTGTGGACGTCTCCATGACTGATGTCCTGTTCGTCCCTGATCTTGAGCTCAGCCTACCGTTTTTCACTGCCCTTGACCGCATGAGCATGGATGTACTGTACTCGCGTGGTGTTGGCATTGTGTCATTGCATCTGTCCGGTCATGTTGTCTTGCATGCCACCGCCCTTGGCAACTTGTGGAATGTGCCATTCTTGTCCGTTTCTCCTTCTGTCCCCTTCCCATCGGCCAACACCGGTTATATGTTTGTTTCCATCACACTCTCTCTACAGCACACATGTCTCCTACACTGTAGTCTCTGTCATGTCCAGTCTGTTGCTGTTGACCGCATGCGCCGTATGCAGCCCGCCACTGGCCTGGACCCAACCTCTTTTCCCCTTCCATGTCCCATGCAGTGCATTGATTGTGCTCAGGAGAAGATGTATCGAAACACCTACCCCCTTTCCTCCTCACGTACAGACGCCCCTCTTGACTTGGTCCACTCTGACGTCATGGGTCCCCTCCCAAAGGGAGTCCGTCGGGGAGCACGGATGCTATGTCCTGACCCTCACCGACAACTACGCTCACTACGACTAGGTCTTCTGTCTTTGACAGAAGAGCGATGTCGCCCATACCATTCAAGATTGGCTCGTCCGTGCTGAGCGCGAGTGTGGTCACCCTCTTCGCCACTTTCACTCTGATCGCGGTGGCGGGTTTATGGGGGAGACCACACTCTTTCATCATGAGACGTCGACGCCTTACACGCCAGCACAGAACGAAGTCTCTGAGCGGTGGAATTGCACCATTGCCGACGATATCCGCACCATGCACGTCGAGTCTGGTATTTTCGATGACTTCTACTTCAAAGCCATGGCCTACATGACGTGGTTCTGGAACCGGATTCTGCACGGACCTCTTCCCTGTCAGTCCACACCATACCAGCACTGGTGTGGCGAGCGCGTCTGGTTGGCTCGCGTATGGGGCTATGTAGCCATCATGTGGCTGCCTGCCCCACTCCAAGACAACAAACTTGAGCCTTGCGGCCGGCCCTGTACCTTTCTTGGCGTCTCGCGTCAGTCCAAGGCATGGCACTTTTGGGATCCATCCCAACACTCCATCGTCGAGTCCTGGGATACCCTCTTCTCTGACGACCTGTGTCCCCGCGACCTCGTTCGCTCCAGCATGTTGATGTCCCTCCTGTCACGTAGGGTAGTGGTGGATTTATTCTCCTTCCAGTCATGTCTGAGTGTCACATCGTCAGCGCCCGCTAGCACCTTTACGCCAGATGCCCCGTTCGTGTCTGCCAGCCCCTATGGGCCAGCTGCCCCATCTTCGTCCGCTGGCACCTCTGCGTCGGCTGCCCCATCCATGTCCGCCAGCTTCCCTATCTACGTTTGAAGGCACCTCTATGTCAGCTACCCCGTCCGTGTCTACCAGCCCCTCCGGGCCAGCTGCCCCATCTAGGTCCGTAGGCACCTCTACGCCAACTGTCTCGTCCGTGTCTCCCAGCCCCTTCGGGCCAGCTGCCCCATGTGCACCCGCTGGCATCTCTGCGTAGGCTGCCCCTTCCGTGTCCGCCAGCCCCTCCGGACAAACTTCCCCATCCGTGTCTCTTGGCACCTCTGCGTCGGTTACCCCGTCCGTGTTCGCCAGCCCCTCCGGGCCAGCTGTCCCATCTGCGTCCGCTGACACCTTTGCACCGGCTGTCCCGTTCGTGTCCGCCTGTCCCTAAGGGCCAGCTGCTCCATCTACGTCCATCGGCACCTCAACGCCGGCTGTTGTGACCGTGTCTGCCAGCCCCTCTGGGCCAATGGCCTCATTTGCGTCTGTTGGCACCTCCAAGCCGGCCGCTGCGACCACTCCTGCACACTCCGTACATGGCCTGGGCAAGAGTCTATGACCCCAACCATTAGCGAGCACTCAAGCTGCAGCCTTGCACCTCATCGTGCGAAATCCCCCTGTCACTCCACGAGGTTCTCTGCTGCCCCACAGACCCAATCCCATAGTCGAGAGTGGGGACCCTGGCACTAAAGTGCTTGGCTTGGCCATTTTGGAAGTCATCACTGACTTACATCCAGGGTCGGCCTTGGACTACGCCATGCTCCATCAGAAGCACCGATATGCCATCAGAGCCACCCTCACACATACACGATCTAGAGTGCGAGATACACACGCACTCACAGTTCGACCCACAGAGTGTCCAGCGGATCGAGCCACCCAATGTGAGGCTCGGGCATCTCCCAAAGCTGCACACTAGGAGGCTGCATGTGCCGACGAGCTCGCCGACATTTGGAAACATCGGGTCTACAAGCTTGTCGACCTTCCCCCCGGCCAAAAGGCCATCGACGCCAAGTGGGTTCTGTGGCCCAAGTGGAAGCTGAATGGGTCCCTGGACAAGTACAAGGCTCGTCTTATGGCCAAGGGATTTGCTCAGGTCCCTGGGATCGACTATGACCAGATCTAATGCCCCGGTCGGTTGGTTCTCCACTAGCCGGGCGTTGTTTAGCCTGGTTGCCCAACATGGGTGGGAGCTACACCAGATGGTTGTGAGCAATGTCTTTCTCCATGGCTCACGGGACGGCGAGGAACTATACATGACACAACCTCCATGCTTTGACAATGGCTACGTCAAGGTGTGGAAGCTGTGGAAGGCTCTCTATGGCCTGAATCAGTCACCCCACTACTGGAATCGGGAGATCAGCCATACGCTTCCCAACGATGGTCTCCTTCGCAACACTGCCAACCTCGTACTATTCATCTGTCCGCAAGGCCAGACTTTGGCCGTTGTCCTCGTCTACGTCGACGACCTACTCGTCGCGTTACTAGATGTAACTGCCATCCAACAGATCAAGGGCATGTTGCATGCTGCCTACCACATGAAGGACCTCCGGTCAGCTCGAGTCTTTCTGAGCATGGAGCTTGAGCATGATCGCTCCTTGGGTGTCCTACATGTCCATCACGGCGCCTACGTCCAGACTTTGTCAGGGTGTTTCGCTGAGGACCTGCCCCTCGTGCCGAGAGCATCCTCACCCATGACACTCGATGGACAGGCAAAGTTGAAGAGCTTCGATCCACCCGTTGTGGGGGAGCCAGTCGATGTGACCACGTATCTATGTGTCATCGGGTCACTGATGTTCCTGGTGACGATGACGGGTCCAGACATTGCATTTACCGTCAACCTACTAGCCCAGTTCTCTCAGGAGCTGCGTCACCTCCACTTCGAGGCCACGGTTCGAGTAATACGCTATGTCTTCTCGATCCCATGGCAAGGCCTCATGTTCCGTCGACAATCGTCCGTTGTTGCGGGAGGCTATATCGATAGTGACTCGATCGACAGTCCGGACGGTAAGAGTCGAACTGGCTGGATTTTTCTGGTCAGTGGTACGACTGTGTCCTGGCATAGCGGCAAGCAAGGCTGCATTGCACGCACCACTACTGAGGTTGAGTATGTGGCCCTTGGTTCTGGTGCATGTGATAGTGTGTGGCTGCGTCGCCTGCTGTCCGAGTTGTGTCAGCCAGTCCTGTCCATCATGTTGCATTGTGACAATGAGAGTGCCATGACCATTGCTTTTAATGACAGTGTGAATCACACTCTCTCAAAGCACATCAATGTTGTGTATCACTATGTGCATTCATTGTTGCATAGCAACAGTATCAGCATCGTGTGGATTGAGACGGCACGGCAGTCGGCTGACTTCTTGACCAAGGCACTGAAGCGTGACTCGTTCAAGAAGGATGTGAGCACGGTTGGTGTGCGTCCTTGAGGTATTCACGGATAGTGTGCATGCGCTCGATCTCAAACGGTACCAACTATCGGGGTTCGAGGTTTGAACATTCCACTCCACGGAGTTTGATGTTGGAATTTGTCACTGGTGAAGAAAACATCATTGTTGCGATTCCGGTCAGCTGCTCGTTTCATCGCCACTTGTGTCTCCGCGAGTGTCTGCCATGTTTCCACCCAGATGGTGGAGAAGTACCGGCGTTGGACGTCAACCGCAAGAATTTTGCTTTGACTGTATAGTCCGACTGGTGTAGGGGGAAGTTTTCCATACACCACGTAGTTTTACCCATTGCGGTGGATATCGCTGAATTATATGCAATTTTGGTGGTCGAGAGTTTTTGCGTCCAATCCGTCCCATGGGGTTCACATAATTTTTGAAGAAGTTGTTCGAGCGTCTGATTGGTCCGCTCGTTTTGGCCGTCGGTTTGACAATGGAACGCCGTTGATAGCTGGATCCGGCTGTCGTAGCAAGTCATCAGTTCGCGAAAAAAACGGGTGGTGAATCAATGCCCCTGTCGCTCGTGATGGTCCTCAGTACGCCCTGTAGCCACACAATGTTGTTTAGAAACGGCCATGCTGTTCCTTCGACGGTGATGGTAGTCGTTGTCTGGATAAAATGGGACATTTTGGAAAACATGTCAACGACCATGAGGATTGCTTCATATTCCTCGGGTGTGACTGGTAATCCCGTTACGAAGTCCATGGAGATGTCAGCCCATGGTTCCGTCGGAATAGGGAGCGGCTGCAGAAGTCCGAGTGGCCACGTGCGACGGGATTTTTTTTGTTGACACGTGTCACAGGATTTGCAGAAGTTGGCCACTTCGGTTTGCGTCTTGTCCCACCAATAACTTTTCACCAGCTTCTTCTGCGGCTTATCCTCTCTGAACTGTCCACCTGGACTGGTGTCGTGGTATTCTTCGAGCAACATGCGGTGAATTTCGTTGTTCAGGAAAACGGCCACTTGGAGAGTAAATCATTGCCGCCAACAGGATGTGTCGTACCAAAATTTTTCCTTTTCGTATCCGCCATGTTGGTTGTAGCCTTGTGTGAATACCCACTCGTGATATGGATCTCATTCAGGTGTAGTGTTGCTCTCTCAGCCATTAGATCTGGTGGTTGAGTGCATCTGCTGGGTTGATTTTGCTTGGCCGGTACTCGTTATTGTAGTCAAACCCAGATTCAAGGAACTCCATCCATCGGGATTGACGTCGATTGAGGCTGTGTCTTTAAATGTTTCAACGCATGGTGGTCAGTGTGTACGATGCATCGGGAGCACTCCAGATAACACCGACATGTCTTAAATGTATGTATGACCGACAACATTTCTTTCTCATGTACGGCATAGTTGGGTTCCGGTCCACGTAGTTCTTGAGACATGTATGCGACTGCTTGCTTGCCATTGCCGTTGGTCTTGCAGAAGGAATGGGCTGATGGCTCGATCTGAGGCGTCCGTAGCCATGACGTAGTCGACCGTTGGATCAGCCAATCATAGGGCTGGCGGCAAGGTTAGAGCATTCTGCAAAGCGGTGAACGCTTCTTGTTTGTTGTCTCCATACCGCCACTCATTTTCCTTTCAAGTGAGGTCAGAGAGAGTCGCTCGGGTGTAATCCCGTGCAAAACGCCAGGGCCAATAGTAATTGCAGAAGCTGAGAAGAACTTGAACGTCTCAAACGTTGGTCAGCGTTGGCCAATCAGCGAGTGCTGCCACTTTTTTCGGGTCCATGGTGATCCATCCGCCGTTGATAACATGGCCCAAAAACTCAATCGAACGGCGACCCTAGTCACACTTCGAAAGTTTTCCAAAATGTTTCTCTCTTTGTAAAATTTTGAGAACTTTTCGAAGATTTCCATTGTGCTCCTCCAGGGTGCGGCTGTACACAAGGATGTTCTCTATTCATACCACGACAAAATTGTCGAGGTACGGGCAAAACATGTTGTTCATTACCGCCATGAACGTTGCCAGGGCATTCATAAGTCCGAATGTCATTACTGTTAACTTGAAATGCATGTAGCAAGTTCGGAACACCCTCTTCTCCATGTCATGTCTGCCACGCGAATCTGGTGACAACCGTTACGTAATTTGATTTTGCTCAAAATTCAAGCTCCTCAGAGTTGGTCAAAATGTTTTTCGGCTCAAGGAAGAGGGTAGCGGTTCTTGATGGTAGCATCGTTCAACGCCCGATACTCCAGACACATCCGTATTTCACCAGTTTTCTTTTTAACCAATAGTATTGTTGTGACATATGGTGACGTGGACAGGCGGATGAACCCCTGTCCGAGCATCTCGTCAAGTTGCTTTTTCAACTCAGTCAGCTCGTGAAAACTCATCCTATAGACCCCTCGAACTGTGTTTCGGCTTCCCAGCTTCAGCTTGATGCAATGGTTGATGTCCCGTCCAGGTGGTACAGGTTTTGGGAGTTCGTCGGGGAAGACGATCGCAAACTCTTGAATGAGTGGTGCGAACTGTTGGGTACCATCACAAACTTTGTCCATGCCTATGAGGATGATGAGTCCAATGAAGGTGATGAGTCAGATGCTACCACTTCTCCTTCCTCCATTGGCTTGAGATATATGAGCCATGCACGTGCTCCCTCTTCTATGCAGTACTTGGCCACGTTGAGTGATATTGTACAGGTTGTCGATTTTCGGCTACCACGGGTTCCTCTACTGCCTCCACCTCTGTTGTGTCAGCTGTCGTCTTCTGTCCTACGCGCAAAAGTTGTCGCTTGGCGCCATCAATTTCCACACAAACGTCACCGCTGTTTCAGTTGACCTGCAGATTGTGTCAGTATAAGAAATCTTGTCCGAGAATGATTTTGTGATCATTCATTGGACAGGACCTCTCGACCGTTACATCCCGTAGATCTCCCACCTGTACTCGTAGTGGTTCTTGAAGTCTCCGTATTTGCAACGTCATGTCGATAGTTTTCCTTCAAACATCCATGGTTCATTCTGCAAACCCAGTTTGCGAAGCATATCATTGCTCATGAAGCTGTGTGAAGCTCCTCCATCCAATAGTGCTAGCACCGTTCTGCGACTCTTGCATCATCGAGGCTGAACTTTTAGCAGTATCGCCGATTGGTCATCCTTGTATCCCTCATTGAACTTTGCGATCTCAGAAATCCTCTACATCATTGTAGGCCGTTCACATGGACGATCGTTCGGCGTAGATCGTTCCTCACATACAAGAGTTGCGCCTTTTACTCCTTCCATTTACCATTTCCCGAGTCATTTTTCTATGAATCCCCCCCTTTTTGGTCTGCTGCTTGATCTGACAATTACGGACGATGTGTCCTTTTAGAATTTTGTGCACTTGCAGCAGGTGCATGTATCTCTCTGGTCAACGGCATCCACTTCCATCGGAATCGAGGGGACACCCAACTGGCTTTTTCCGTTTCCACGATAATTGTGGTCGGGAGGTCGCCAGCCATAAGATTCTTGGATCCAAGTGTTGTAGTCGCCGTTGTCGATCCTTTTTGCTACGGCGATCATCTGCGGATGATCACCGAAGATGGAAATTGCTCGTCGGATGTCTCGCTCGAGAGAGTTTTGGTAATGAAAACAAAGTTTGTTGGGGGCGATGTCTACACCAGTGATGATCTCGGAGAATCTCCATGTGTACTCTGCCATGCTCAACTGTTGATGGACACGCTGAAGTTTGTAATGTGTGTCAGACTTCTTGTTCAGTTGTCCAAATTTTGCGGGCATTACGCGCGAGAATTTGTTCCAATTGGTTGGTGGCATCAGGGCGTGTTGCCATTGCGGGTTGATCTGCTCCAAGGGTATAACGCCTGCGGCCTGCTATATGAGATGGGTGCCGTTGGGCATGGATGAAGTCCCGCCGGTCTCTCGTTGCCGTTCGATCATTTTTGTGTTTGCCGTTGACCCCAGCAGCGGTGAAGTACATCTCAAAACTAGTCAGCCACATCCAAACCATTGTTCCTTTAGAATTTGTAGGATCGAACGATTCTAGTGGGGCCGGGGAGATTTTGGGTTTGCTCAAGATTTGGGTATTTCTCACGACGAGCACCACTTCTCGTGCACTTGCATTGCGAAGAGCCTCCATCATGACGTTGAGTTGTTGGAGCAGATGGCTATTGATCCACTTGAGTGTGAAGATACAGTTCGCCAGTTCTTTGTTGATCCGCGCCTGTCGTCCGGTGCCACCTGTTGTTCCTACTGTCATCGTTGAGAATGTTGGTAGGGGCAGTTGTTTTACCGCCGTTGGATCCGGGACCGGATTGGTTGTTGGAGCAGTAGGGATTGATCCTGCTGCTGCATAGCCTGCCACGCCAGCGTTTACTGCTCCTTCAGGGTTCGTGTGCATAAGCACACTCTGCTCCTCCATCACCAAAGTCGTCACAGAAGACCCGCTGCTGGTCGCCGATTGCACTTGCTTGCCTCATGTCGTAGTCGCGAAGTCTGCAAAGTCTTGACGTGCGAGATGCACTGACGGCTTGTTTTTGGTAGTCCTCCAGATGGGTGAAGTAATCGGATGCCTCTCCAGAATTGCTGTGCTCTAATGCCAAGTGTTATGCCGAACGGAGCGTAGATGGTGAATAGGTAGAAGTTGCGAGTCAGATTACGATTTAGAATTCGGGACACTTGAGCAATTTATAATTAGTGGTAAGTGTACTTCAATGAAATGTGTCAAATGATCAAACATATGCATACAAGTGTTGAGTTACAAATGAGGCATAGTCGGGGTCGTTGAGTCGATTGTTGAGCGACGCGTGTGGAGTCGCATCGTGAGTGGTCGGATTCCAGAAGCTCCACTGAGAAGTCGAGGAGCTTCGAGGAATGACGGTGAAGATGCGAGATGCATCTTTGTAAATCGAGATATGTCTTGATGCATTGAAAAGTCGACCAAAAGGTCACAACACTTATGTAGTGGGTTCGCGAGAATGGTCAAAGTTGTCAGAAAAATCGGGAAGGTTCACCGGAGGGTGAGGGCAGTTGGCCAAATTGCCCTCGGCCGTCGCGGTGAATATCAGGGTCTCAATGCACGGTGGGTTGTTTGTGTAATAACAGAAATTCCCACTCAGAAAGATGACGGACTCGTGTACGTTTGGTATGTAGCACAAGAGTGGTTGCTTTGAGAAGCTCCGCCTAGAAGTCGTGGGGCTCAAAAAATATCGAGGTTTAATAACATTCTCACCGAGTCAAGAGGTCGACGGAAAAATATCCAAATATCAGCATGGTTCCCGACACTTCTATCGACCATTCTGGAAAGTTGTCTAAGTTGTTAGAACCTTTGAGAATGGAACACTTGAGGTCAGGACAGGTGGAAAAAATTCCCTCCGCCGATTGGTACAAAGATCGTGAGATCGACACGCCTGTCACAAGTTTAATGACAAAAATTCCCAATTGTGGAGTTTAGGGAATCGTGTATGTCAAGGACTTAATATTTCCTCCCTTTTTAGTGGCGACGTGTCAGCGCGGTGGCATTCGTAGGCCAGTGATGGTGATAGTAGCCATCAATCAGGTGATCAACGTCTTGGAGGTTTTCGTAGGGTTCCCAGCTGTTGTACGTGGCGTTGTAGCCATGCCACTTCACTAGATACTCCGTGGTTTTTCCACAGCATAGATGCCCGAGGATATCTTTGATTACGTACTTTGTATCCCCGTCTACTTGAACAGAAGGTGGTGGTGTGGTGTCTCGGCCGGGGAAGACCGTGCTGTGGTCTTGGTAATGATTGAGCTTGCTGATGCGGGAAACAAGATGAATTGCCATGTTGTCCGGCACGCAAAGTCAAGCGGAAAAAAAAAGAGGATTGCATCTGCTTCATCTGAAACGACCCCAACCATCAAGGGTTTGAACTTTGCAACATCTTTTCCTCTGAGTTTGATGCTTGTGGAGCTGAGAAATATGCAATTGCCAGAACTAAATATGTTATTGCTGCGATGTTGGTCGGCTAATCACTTCATAGTTGCTTGTGTCTTTGTGAGGGTTTGTCGCATTCCCCCCCAAATGCTTGAGATGTCCATGCAGTGGATTTCAACCGCGACAATGTTGCTCTGCCTTTGTAATCATCCCGGTGTTGCGGAAAGTTTGCCATAACCACTTCAAACGGTATTTTACCCGTTGCAATGGAAGTGGCCGAGTTATACACAAGTTCAGCGGTTAGCAATTTGGTTGTCCAATTGGTGTCGTGCAACTCCCACAAAGTGTGGAGAAGTTGTTTGAGCTTATGATTAATCTACTTCGCTTTCCCGTCAATTTGAAGATGGAACGTCGTTGAGAGTTGGATCCAACTGTCGTAACGCATCGTCAATTTGTGCCAGATCCGGCTAGTGAAGCGGCCGTTCTTTTGCTGATGATGGTACGTGGTACGTCGTGCAATCGTACAAACAGATTTTAAAAAAGTTACCCTGATCCTTCTACCGTGACAGTAGTTGTTGTCTGAATGAAGTGCGATATTTTTTAAAATCTTTCCACCACTACGAGGAAGGTGTCGTATCCATTGGGGGAGGCGGATAATAGGGTCACAAAGTCCAAGCTGATGTCGACCCACGGCTCCGTCAGATTAGGTAGTGGTTGGAGTAGTCCTCGTGGTCTCATGAGACAATATATTTATCGCTAATAGGTGTCGCACATTTTACATGAGGCTGACACGTCGATCTACATTTGATCCCACCAGTATTGCTTCACCAAATTCTTAATCTTCTTGTCCTTGCCGAAGTGTCCACCTGCACTAGTGTCATGGCATCCCTCCAAAAGCATTTTTTGTCATTCCTAGTTTGGTGTTACGAAAATCTTAAGAGTAAATCTTCATGGCCATATAAGTTGTCGAACCAGAACTTGGCCTTGTTGTACCTGCCAAACTCCTCACAACCCTTCACAAACAGCCTTGCAAGGTACAGGTCTCGTTTGATGAGAAGAACATTGATCTCGGCCATCAGATCCGGTTGCCGACTTAGACCGTCCACACGATTGGTTTTTCCATGTCGGTACTCAATGTCATAGTCGAAGTTGGACTCGATGAACTCCATCCATTGAGTTTGTCAAGGTCTCAGATGTGGTTGAGTCTTGAGATGTTTCAGTGCGTGATGGTTGGTACAGACAATGCATTTCTGGTATTCAAAGTAGTACCGCCATGTCTTGAACGTGTGCACAACTGCATGTATTTAATTCTTGTTTATCGTGTAGAAAAGTTCCAGCCCACGGAACTTTCTTGACATGTATGCGACCGGTTGTTTTCCAACAACTTTATCTCAAATATGTTTTCCAGCACTTTTATCTTTGATTGCTTGATTGCATGCATCGGTGGACATGATTTAGTCCACCGTTGGATCCAATGATCGACATCAAGGTTAGACTATTTCTCGAATAGTTGAACGCTTCTTGTTCACTATCCCTCCAATTCCACTCGGTCGTTTTTTCCATCGAAATCACAGAGAGTCGATGGAACTAAATTGTAACGTGATATGAATCGACGGTTATAGTTATAGAAGCCCAAAATACTTGGACGTCTCGAACATTGGTAGGCATCGGCAAAGCTGCGACTGCCTCCACCTGTTTCGCGTCCATGGTGATCTGTCTGCCGCCAATGATGTCCCACAGAAACTCGATCGAACGGCGAACAAAGTTGCGTTTTTTAGAGTTTTCTGAAAAAACTCTTTCGTTGTAAAACTTCGAGAACTTTTTGGAGATGGCCATTTTGCTCCTCCTGGGAAGGGCTGTACACCACAATGTTGGCCAGATATACGATAACAAATTTGCCAAGATGTGAGCGGAGAATATTGTTCATCGTCACCATAAATGTTGTGGGGGTATTTGTGATTCCAAACAGCATGACCATGAACTTGAAATGTGCGTATCTGGTGTGGAATGCTATCTTCTTGGCACCCTTTGAACTCCTCGAAGAGTGGTGCGAACTCCTATCGAATGGCCGCGAACTTCTTAAATGTTGAGGTCAATGAGGTTGCCTCGGCAGCAGTGATTTATCCCGCTTTCCTAGTCTCCACATGGACTTGCATGCTTGAGCTTCCCACCGTATGCATCTCTTGGCCACGTCCAAAGATATTGGCCGGCGTTTTGTGGCTACCTCAACTTTCTCTATTGCTTCTACCTTTGCTACTTCCCATACCTACCATTGTGTAATGGGTCGCTCGACGAGAGGAAGGTGTCATTTTCTTCCATTAATGCTGACGTAGACAGATCCGCTACTCAAGTCCACCTGCAGATTGTGTCGGTAAAGGAAATCTCGTCCAAGGATGATTTGTGGTCGCTCATTGGACAAGTCCTCAAGACCATTATGACGTGTAGATATCTGATTTTCAGTCAGAGAGGTTCGACGGGTCTCTAGCCGTCCGTTGACGGTTTTTCATTCCAACACTCTCCGTTGAGTCTTCAAATCCAGCTTCTAAACCATGTCGTTGCTAACGAAATGTGAGAAGCTCCTCCATCTAGTTGTGTTGGTACCATTCTGCGAGTTTTACAACCCCTCAGTTCTACTCGTAGAAGTGTCACCGGGTGGTCATCCTCGTACCCCTCGTCAAACTTTACAATCGGAGGAACCCTCGTCTGGGGCAATATGAGCCGCTTTGATGGGCGATCGATTGGCGTATTTTTTTCTGACCGGACAGGAGCCTCACTGTCTACTCCTGCCCTTTGTCATTTCCTGACTCCTCATTCTTTCTTTACGGCTTCCCCCCATTTTTGGCCTATTGATGTTGCTTTCGGCAGTTGCGTAAGATACGACCTAGTTTCTCTCAAGTCTAGCAGAGCCATTAATTGTGTTGATCAGCAGCGTCAATCTCCATCAGAGACTACGTCTTTGTTGACTGTGACTTTCTCCCACCATGATGAAGATGGTGGCTGTAGGGTCACCAACCATTGGATTCCCGCATCTGAGCATAGTAGTAGTTGTTTTTTATGTAATCGGTTACTGCGATCATTCGTAAAAGGTCACCTTAGATTCCAAATTTGGTGATTGATTGTTAAATATCTCACTGGTGGCCACTATAGTAGAAACAGAGTCTGTCAGGGGTGAGGTCACTACCAATGATAATTTTGAAGAAACACTGCATACTCTTTAAAATGATGGACTGCTGACGCATGCGTTGAAGCTTGTACTATGCATCGGACTTTTTGTTCAGTTTTCCAAAGCAGGCGAGTGTTGCACACGTGGATTTGCTCCACGTCTTTGATGGCTTGAGGGATTCATGCCACATTGAACTTATGTACTCGAAAGGTAGTACGCCTGGGGTCGACGATGTCATAGCGGTCGCATGAGCTATTGATCTGGCTTGGCCGGTCTCCTTCTGCTGTTTTATGATCTTTAGATAAAAAAATGAACTTAAAGTCGTGTCGCATAAAAAGGAAGCTGCAAGGTTAATCTTCTTCTTGCTGTTGTTGAGTGCACCAGTCGTAAAGTACACCGCCATGTTAGCTATTGAGCTAACCACCTCTTGTAGAGAAGCCGCAAAACCAAAAGGCTCTCAAATATTTTTACACCTTCTTCCTTTGCACGCATGTGTAATACACCCACATAGTCAGGCATACATTTCACCTTCAAGGATACTAAGGCCTTAGCATTACATTTCAAGAATATCTCAATTCGTCAAAACGCAAGACAACATCAAGCAAGGGTTGATTGATCAGTATGCAAGAAACTTTCATGTATTGTTGCCTGTATATTCCTAGAACTCAAAAGCAAATTCGTGAGAAAGGACATGACCCAACCACATCACCAATAGACTTACACTGTGAACTTGACACATAAGCATCCTAGTGCCAAGGTGACAGGCCAACCATGTAGCTTCCAAGAAGCTACTGAATTTCTTTCTTGGAAGCCTCCTTGACAGCCAAGATGTAAATGGGGCCAGGATCGAGCCCATGGCCTCTCACTTGAACAATTTTTCATAATGGCCAAGTTAACCATTCACCCACATGGTGTACTCACAGGTCATATCTCACATGAGACAGAGCATAGTTGAGCCATCTTGCAACGGATCCAGGGATCATACATCCACAAGGGGCAGAGCACTTATGATCTTTCCTACAACACTGAAAAGGGACAAACATATTTAATACACCAAACTCTTCAGCCACATCCTGGCCGTCGGTGCTCTGAGTTTGTAGGATGGAACGGCTTAATAAGTGTCAGTCAAATCTGGGGATCACTCAAGGGATGGATATCATTCTCAGTGAGCAGTGCTTCGCACACTCGAGGAATCCAGAGCTCCTCCCTCACCCGTTGATTTTTTCAAGGAGTTGGGTATAGACGCTCTCAAGTCCCAACAACTACTGGTCTAAGTCTGCATTAGTTAAGGCCTACCGGCAGGTGCCTTCCATCATGCCAGGTGTCATCCCGACGAGCAGTGGCAGAGGTGCAGGATGCGTCGAGCTGGAGGGTCCGTCACTGGGTTGACCATTGGGTTCATTGATGAACCCAATGCCATTTGCCGTAAAGATTTCCGTTGCTGCCTGGTTTTTCTGGAGAGCGTTGGTATTTACATACTGTCGATCCTCCATTGCAGGAGTATTCGCCAATGACTGTTGTTCATCATCGGTTGTGCTTGCTCCATGCCTCGTTGTCGTGGCGAGGTCTACAAGCTTCTGAATGATGGAAATACACTGAAGACTCGTGCGATGTTTGTTTCAGGTAGTTAATGTGTTGGTTGTCCATCCGGCGTCTCTGTGCTCTGATAACAAGGGCAATGCCGAGCGGAATGTAGGTAGTTCACAAGGATAAGGTGCGGGACAATAGACGATTCTAGGAGTGGGTAAAATGGATAACTTATAAAAGTCAGTAAGTGCACTTCGATGATATGTGTCGAGTGATTCAAGCACATACATGAAATGACAAGAATCAGAAAGCTGCATATGTCGGTTCCTCGGTGTTCGAGCCAAACAACACGTGCAAGGTCGTGCGGTTAGTGGCTTCTTCAAGAAGCTCCTTCGAGAAGTTGGGGAGCTTCGACAATATGGAGGTGCGGTTCTATATAATTCTAGCACCGTCAAGAAGTCAACCAAAAAATATTGAAACATCAATATGGTTCGCGACACTTCAGTCAACCATTTTAGAAAGTGGTTGAAGTTTTCAGGATCTTTCGGAACAAAACAGTGGAGGTTGGAGCAGGTGGCCAAAATACCCTCGGCCAATCGATGTAAAAACCATGAGGTCGTCGCATGGTGGGCCATGAATGTAATGAAACATTATGCTCACCCATTGTGTTGAGGGTCTCTTGTATGTCAGGGAAGAAACATGGAACGTGGACAGTTCAGAAAGATGAGGTGCGGAGCAAAAGATCAATGGAGGAATTGGGGTGATTGGATAATCTATTGTTATCATTAAGTGTAACTAGATAACAAATGTCGGACATGTTGAGCATACAAACAAAATAGAAAGAAACACAATACAGCATATGTTATGTCTTGGGATCTCTAGTATAGCATTGCATGTGACGCCACATTGTGAGCGGTCATCTTGAGAAACTCTACCAAGAAGTCAAGGATTTTCGAGAATATCAAGGCATTGTTCTAAGAAAATTGAATGGTATTGAAAAATCAATCAAACCATATCAAAATATTAAAAGGTTTCATAACCCTTCTTTTGGCCATTATAGAAATTGGTCGGATGTGTCGTAATCTTTGTGAAAGGTACACCAGAGGTCTGGGGAGAAACCAAAATGCCTTCGACCGATCAGAGTAAAAATCTTCAGGTCGACGCAAGGTGGGCCACACATACAATGAAAAAAATGCCTTACTTGTGGAATTGAGGGACTTGTATACGCATGGGACAAAACACACCCCATCCCCTTTAAGCCGCGACGCCCTGACTCGTTAGAAAACGTAGGCCGGTGACGCGTGTAATGGCCTTCCATCAAATGATTGATGTATCATAATTTTTCATGGAGCTCCCAGCTCTTTTGTGCGGCATTGTAGCCGTGTCAATTGACAAGACACATGCTCGTTTCTCAATGGCCGTGATGTCTGATAATATCTCCGAGCAGAAAGTGTGTGTCTCCGTCCACTTTACTAGGAGGCGGAGGGATGATGTCCCGGTAGTGTTTGAGCTTGCTAAATTACCATGCTGTCGGGTAGGCAAAGTCAAGCCACGATTTGGGTTTGCATTTTCTCAATCTCAAATACTCCCAACTAGTGGGGTTTTTGCTTCGCCATGTCTTATCCACACAGCTTGATGTTCGTCGAGTTGAGTAGGACGTGATTTCCAGGACTGAAGATGTCAGCGTTGCGATGTCGGGTCTGCTCACTTCATTGTCTCTTGCATCTTTACAAGGATCTGGCATGTTTCCTCCCAGAGACTAGAGAAATTGTACTGATGGATTTCTATTGCGGTAATGTTCCTTTGGCTTTGGAGTCTTGTTGAGATGGTGGAAATTTAGTTGCATACAACTTTGATTGGTATTCTACCCGTCGGGGCACAAGTGACCGAGTTGTATGCGAGTTCGGCAGTCGATTGTTTTACCAAAAAATCAGTCTCAGAGGGCTAGCATAAAGTGTGGATAAGCTATTCGAGCATTCGATTGGCTTGCTTCGTTTGTCCGTGGATTTGAGGATGGAGCGTCATTGATATATGGATCCAACTGTTGTAAATTGTCATCACTTTGTGCCAAGAATAGCTATTTAAGTGGTCGTCTCTTTCATTGATGATGGTATGTGGCACTTCATGCAGCTACACGATAACATCTAAAAACAGACGTGTTGTTCCTTTGTCAGTGAATGTGGTTGCCGTCGGGATGAGGTGTGACATTTTGGGAAATCTTTCCATGACCAGAAGAATGACAATGAATTCCTCCGTATTCGTGGGTAGTCTCAGTATGAAATGTCTATCCATTGGAAAAAAGAAAGGCTGGAACAGTCATGGTGGCCTCGTGCAAGATTTTTGTTACTAAAAGGTGTCCCACGGTTTACAGAATGCTACCATGTCACTCTGCATGGGGTCCCACAAATAGTACTTACACAAATTTTCAAGTGTGTTGTCTTCGCCAAAGCATCCACCTGGACATGTGTCATGGCATTCCTCCAATAGCATCCTTCATAGCTCTTTGTTTGGTGGTACGGCAACTTGGTAAGAGAATTTCCATCGCCAGTACGGGTTGTTGAACCAGAACTTAGTTTGGTTGTACCTGCAAAACTCATTGTAACCCTTCGTGAACAACCTCACAAGGTACGCATCTCGTTTGACGAGGAACTTGCTGATCTCCGCCATCAGCCCTGGTTGCTGACTTAGAGCATATTCTGGATGTTCCGGGTCTGAGTCGATGATATGATTGAAGTTGGAGTTGAGGAAATCCATCCATTGAGTTTTTTCAGTAGCTCTGATTTGGTTGAGTCTTGAAACATATGAGTGCCTGGTATTTGGTGCGGATGATACATCATTTTTATTCTAGATCGCATCTTCATGTCTTGAATGCATGCATGAACCTAAAAAATTAGCTATGGGCCTCGTGGCTTTCTTGAAAAATACTCAACTGGTTGTTCTCCACCACAAGTCTTGGAGAAAACGGTTCCAATTGCTTGATTGGACTCGTCAGTGTCTATGATATAGTCCACTGTTGGATCTGCCAATTCTAAGGCTGGTGCCAAGGTCAGATTATTTCTCAAACAAGTGAACGATTCTTGTTTGCTATCCCCCCAGTTTCACTCAATAGTTTTACAAGTGATATTAGAAAGAGGTGCTGTAACTCGGACATATTCCCTTACAAATCGACGGTTGTACTCGTAGAATCCCAAAAATACTTTGATGTCTCGAATGTTGGTCCGCGTCTTCCAGTGGATGAACGCCTCTATTTTCTTTGTATTTATGGTTATTTGTCTACCTCCAATAATGTGGCCTAAAAACTCCATCGAACAATAACCAATTTCCACTTTGCAAGTTATTCATAGGAATTTCTCTCAGTAAAACATTGAGGAATGTTTGGAGATGTCCATCATGCCCATCTGGGGTGTGGCTAAACACCAAGATATCTGTAAGATATACAACGACAAATTTGATGAGGTAGAGCTGCAAAACCTTGTCCATGGTAGTTTGTGAGTCCGAACAGCATGATGGTGAACTGGAAGTACACGTACCTGGTGTGAAATTTTGTTTTCTTATATCCTTATCGGATACACGGATCTTATGATCACCGATACTTAGGTCGATTTTGGTGAAATTTTTGGTCTCGTGGAGTTGGTCGAAAAACATCATCTGCTTGTGGGAGGGGGTAGCGGTTCTTGATGGTGTTATCGTTCAACCATCGTTGCTGCTCAATATCAGGTCTACGTGATGATTGACGTTGCAACAAGGAGGCAATTCTTGAGTCATCTCTTAGTGGAAAACACTTCAAGATATTTGACAGGAGGTGCAAACTCCTCCACGATGGCTGCAAAGTTGTCAGGTGTCAGGGCCAAAGAGGTTGATGTTATCTCATCTGCTGCTGAAGTTTCCGCTATTTTCCCTAGTTCCATGTGGACGAGCCATGTTGTATTGCACGTTTTAGACATCGTTTGGCCACATCTAGCACAATAACTTGCATGCTTTGTGTTGTGAATGGTGCAACTTCTTCTATTGTTTCCTTCAATGTTCCTTCTTGTAACCGTACTTGTGTTATGGTTCGCTCGATTAGAGACAGGTGTCACTTCTTGCTGTTAACGTGGATGTATACTGCTCCGGTACTCTAATCTACCTACAGATTATGCCTGCTACAGGGAATATTGAAGAATAAGAATTTTTTTATCGCTCATTGGACAAGTCCTCCTGATTTTTATGTTATAGAAATTACGTGGACTACTTTGCAGCCAGAGTGCTCCGTGAAATTGATGGAGCTACAATCGTCCATTTATGGCTTTTTTTTTTCAAACACCCCTGATTCAGTGTGCAAAATCTGCTTTCGAATCATGTCGTTTCTGACAAAACTGTGTGAAGCTCCTCCACCCACTAGTGCTGGTACAGTTCTGTGAATCCTACAAATTTTGGGTTGCACTCGTAGCAGTATCACTGGTTGGCCGTCCTTGTTTTCCTCACCAAACTCTGCAATGTCAATAACCCTCCTCTGCAATGATGTGAACCGTTTGGATGGGCGATGGTTCGGCACAAATTTTCTGGACCGACAAGAGGTTTTTTGTTGTATACTCTTGCGCTTTTCCATTTCCCCACTTCTCATTTTACCATGTGAGTTCCCGCCCCCCTTTTTGGCCTGTTGTTGCTGATTTCAACAGTCACACAAAATGTGCCCCGACTTCTCGCAAGTCCATCGCAGCCGTTGTTCGGGCTGATAGCTCATGTCAATATCCATTAGAGACAAGGTTTTTGTGGACTATGACCTCCTGCCGCTACGATATGGACTGTGGCTTTGGGGTCGCCAGCCGTTGGATTCCTCCATGAAAGCGTTGTACTCAACATTGTCAATGCAATCGGATGTTGTGATCCTTTGCGGAAGGTTGTCTTGGATTCCAAATGTGGTGATTTCTAACCAAGGGTCACTCTTGAGGCCATTTTTGTAAAAGAAACATAGCTCTTCAGGGATAAGGTCTTTGCCGATGATGATATCGCAAAACCTTCTCATTTCTTCTACCATTCTAGACTACCGAGGAAAGCGTTGGAACTTACACATTGCATCAAAATTCTCTTTTGTTGATCCAAAACATGCTAGAATGGCATATGTCAAGCTCGTGCAGTTTTCTAGAGAAGTCAGAAAATCATGCCACATTGGATTGATCATCTCAAGGAAAAGAACGCCTGTGGTCAACGATGTGAGAGTGGTCGCGTGGACCATTGACCCAACTTTAATGGTCTTTGTATCAAACTACAAACTCAAAACCATGCCTCATGAAAGCAAGGCCGCAAGGTAAACTTTCCATCTGTCATTGTGACCCAGCAGTGGTGAAGTACGCTACCAAACTTGTCACCCATGTCCAGACCGTCGGTCCTTCGGAGTTCGTAGGATCGAACGGCTCAGGTAGTGCTGGCTTGCTTGAAAGTTGGATATTTCTCCTGGTGAGTACTAGTTCCTGCGTGTGTGTATTCTGGAGCTTTTCCATTGCCATATTGATTTGTTAGAGTAGATGGGTGTTAATTCTCTTGATTACTGATAGTTTCATGTAGATATATTCAACAATGCTAGATTTTCAGCTGGTACCTCTCATCCTGCCAGGTGTCGTCCCAATGGACAACAACAGAGGAAAATTTTTTTGCACACCAGAGGAGTCCGTCACTGGATTGGTCTTCAAAATCATTGGTGCTGTGCCATTTCCCGTTACCGTTGCTGCTGCTGCCTGGGTTGCTTGGAGAGATTCATTTCTTGCGTGTTGCAGATCCTCCTTCGCTGGATTCTTTTCCAGTTTCTGTTGCCCTTCATTGGGTGTGCTAGTTCTGGTCACCGCTGTCAATGCAAAGTCTACAATCTTCTAGAAAGCAGAGATGTGCTATAGACTCGTTCGAAGTTGTTGCCTTGTAGTCAATGCGTCGCCTACTCCTCCAATACCGTTGAGCTCTAATACCAAGTATTATGCAGAGCAAAATATGGATAGTTTACAGGGATGGGGTATGGGGTAAAAGACAATCCAAGGAATTTGGAAACTTGGATAACCTGTCCTCTGATGTAAGTGTACTTTGATGAAAATTATCCTCGTTTGGACGTAAACGCACCATGACAAGAAACATAATGAGGCAAATGTTGTGTCCTGGATTCTCAAGTTGAGTGACATGTGTGACACCATGTTGTTAGTGGTTGCTTCAAGAAAGCGTTCTGAGAAGTTGGGGGGTTTTGAGAATATTGCGGGTCAACTTCGTAAAAGTTGAGCGCCATGGTGATGTCGAGTGAATAACATCAACACCTCAATACGATTGACACCACTTTTGTTGTCCATTCTAGAAAGTGGTCCGATGTGTTAGAGTTTTCAAGAATGGAGCACAAGAGTTTCAGACAGGTGGCCAAAATTCCCTAGGTCTATCAGTGTAAAAATCGTCAGGTCGACACGCAGTGGGCCATGAATGAAATGGAAAAAAATACCCACTTGCAGAGTTTAGGGTCTTGTGTACGTCTGGGACGTAACACTCAAGCCATTGTTTTTATTTTTATGCTGAGGAGAATGTAGTTGGATGACAAGATGAAGGTGCGTCACACTAGATGTTTTGATGAACTGAGAAAACTAGATGATTTTAATTAGCATCAAGTGTACATTAGTGAAAAGTGTTGGAACTGTGGAGCACATACATACCACAACAGAAAAAAGAATGAGGCATATTTGGGGTCTTGGGCTCTTGAGTAAAGCGACACATTAGAGACCACATCAAGAGAGGTTGCTTAAGAAAACTCTATGAAGAAGTTGGGATAGTTTGAGAAAATCGCAGTGCACCTTCATAAAAGGCGAGAGTTAGCAAGTATTCGACCATTTTTTAGTCACTATTCTTTGTAAAGGTTATCTTAACACTTGTATAGAATGGTACGGCCTTGAAAAAGAATGGAACACTAGAAGTCATAGTAGTTGGCCAAAATTCCCTCAGTTGAACGGTAAAAAATCTAAGAGGTTGACTTGGGGAGGGCCAACCATGTAGGGGCAGGAATGCCCACACATGAAGTTTAGGAACTCGTGTATGTTAAAGATGTAACAATTCACCCCCTTTTAGTCATAATATCACGGGGCATAGCTATGAAAAATTGATGTCGAGTAAAATAGCAGTCGATGTAGTGAACAACGTCCCATAGGTTGCCGTAGGGCCCCCAGCTGTTATGTAAAGCATCGTAGCCCTGCCACTTGATTAAATAATCCGTCACTTTTTCACACCAATGGTCTTTTCTTTTTGTCTCACAAACACATAGTGAACTCTAGCCTTATGAAATAATTTCCATACTTATGCACATGCTTGACCAAAGGAAGACCCTGCCACCATCATGTGGAGGATGTGGCAATGCTGTGGAGAAACAATGAGGAATGTCAATCTCATGACAAGTGGAAGAGATCCATCTTCAGTAGTGGTGCTCCTTTCATGTCACCCACAGGTGTATAGTTAATTGCATGCTCACAGCTTGAGCAGTTCCTGCCACAATGTGCTGGTGAATCTCCCGTCTCTATCCCTAGTGATGGAGAAGGCAGCACAGTGCAGTCAGATGACGTCGTTGAGGAATAGTCGTGATGTTCCATCGGCGGTGACCACAGTTGTCACTGGGATGAAGTGAGAGTTTTCATAGAACAGGTCAAACACCACAAGTACTCTGTCAATATCCTCCAGTGTAATGACCAAACCTGTTACGAAGTACACGGAGATATCTGACCATTAGCATGTGGGTATGTGTAGTGGCTCAAGTAAATCCTAAGGTTTTATTCATCTCAACATATGGCACTGGCACACATTTCATGTTTTACGATAGTTTGAGATGTCGGTTTGCATATTGTCCCACAAGTATTGCTTTGCAAGATTCTGTGATGACTTGTCCTTGTCATGGAATTCCTCCATTAGCATGCGACGGATTTTGTCACTGGATGGCCTGACGACCTGGCAAGTGAATCACCGTTGCTAATAAGGGGTCATCAAACCAAATTTGGTTTCTTTTTTTTACCCGTTGAACTCCTTGAAAACTTTCACAAACAACCATGCAAGGTACATGTCTCGTTTGACGAGCAACGTGCTCAGCTCTCACACCTGATCTGGTCATTCACTTGGAGCCTCCACCGCAATGTTTTCCATGCCAGAACTCGACATCTAGCTTAAGATGGATTCGAGGAACTCCATCCATCAATTTTTTAGACGGATTAGATTTGGTTGAGCCTTTGGATACTTACGTACATGGTGATCGGTGTGGACACCATATCATCGACATTCCATGTTAATTTTTCACTTCTTGAATGGGTGCACAACGTAGTTTAGCTCCAGCCTACACAATTTTTGTACATTTAGGTGACCATTTGTTCTCCACTCTCATGGTCTTTGAGGAAAACAACGCTCATTACTTGATTGGAAGTTTAAGTGGCCATGATGTAGTCTAGTGTCGGATCCACCAATCAAAAGGCTAGTATAGAGGTGAGAGCATTTTTCAAGGAGTTAAACTCTTCTTGACTGATATCTCTCCAGCCACACTCCGTTGTTTTAGGACTGAGATCCAAGAAAAGAGCTCACACCTGAGCATAGTTCTTTAAAAAATGAAGGTAGTATTTTCAAAATTCTAAAAACACCTAGATGTCTCAGAAATGGTTGAACTTTGGCCAATCAGTGCTTGCCTCCACATTCTTTGAGTACATTGTGATCTTTCTACCTCTGATAATGTGTCCCGAAAAATGATCAAACAAAGACCGAAGTTTTACTTTGAGAGCTTTCTATACAATATATCGTTTTATTAGGATAACCACTTTGCTCTTCTGGTGTGTGCCTGCACACCATGTTGTCATCTAGATGCACGACGACAAAGCTGTTGAGGTTTGGAAGAAAGGTTGTCCTTGGCCACCATAGACATTTATGGGATGTCTATGACTCCAAACGGCATGACCATAAACTCAAATTTCCCATATCAGGTGCCAAGCATCGTCTTCTCAATGTCCTCATCAGATTCGTGGATCTCATGAGAGTTTCCCTATGCTTCGACTTTGGTAATAATTCGCACTCCTTGGAGTAAGATAAAAAGTTCATCTACTTGCAGAAGGGGGTAGTAACTCATGGTGACAGTATGATTCAACACTGTGTAGTCCATAAACATCCACATCTTGTCAATTTTATTTTGACAGAAAGTACAAGTGTGACATATGGTGACATGGATGGCCTAATGAATCCCTGAGCGAACATCTCCACTAGATTCTTTCCTAGCTCCGTTAGTTCATGGTACCTCATCTAACAGGTCCTCATGATCATTGATCAAGTGTCCAATTTTAGTTCCAACTGATGGTCAACGCCTCGTTGTCGAGGAATTTCTTGGGATAGTTTGTCGGGGAAAGCCTTGCAAACTCCTTCATGAGTGGTGCAACCTCATGCGGAAAAACCGCCAACTTACCACTTTTAAGGATCAAAGAGTTTGTTTTTGTTGCAACCGTTGTGGCCATCGTCTCTTTTTCCCTGTTTCCACACGGACCAGCCAATCTCGACCTTTGATCTGCATGTACCACTTGGCCACGTTGAGGGATATCAGCATCGTATGTCTGGTTGCACCTGCTGCAACGTCCTTTGCAGCTTCCTCCTCTATTACTTCCTGTAAGTGTTGTTGTGTCATGGGTCGCTTGATCACAGGTAGGTGTCATTTTCTACCATGAAAGCTGATGTAGATTGCACCACTGCACCACAGGTCTATTCCACTTGCAAAGTGGGCCAATACAGGACATTTCATCCAAGAATAATTTTGTATTCAATCATTAAGCAAGTTCTCCAACCTGTTACTTCATGCATTTATCTGATTGGCAATCAGACTGGTTTGTGAGGCTGACAGACCTGAGCTCATCCATTGATGGTTCTTCTTCTAAAAATTCCTGCTTCATTCTATAATCCCAGCTCCTGAACCATCTCATGACCGACAAAAGTGTAAGGAGGTCTTCCACCCTAACATGTCGGTACCATTTTGTGACTTTTACAATTGATTTCTTTACCCATAACAGTATTGGTGGTTGGTCATCCTCATACCCTTTGGTGAATTTTACCATCTAAAAGACTCTTGTCTGTGACTTTCATAGCTGTTTAGATGGAAGATCATTTGGTGCATGTTTCTTCAATGATACAAGATTTTTGCTTTCTTCTCCTCCCTTTGTCGTTTTCCCACTTCCCTTTTTCCTCCATGACTTGCTTCCATTTGGCTCATTACTACCTTTTATGAAATTTGTGAGAGATATAATCCAGTTTCCCGCATATTTGTCGTTCCCTGCCATTGGTCTTGTTGGTCAATGGTGTTGATATCATTTGGATACAAGGCCTCTGTAAAATGCAAAATTATTCAATCATGGTATGGATTGTGGCTTAGGTATTTCTGGCCGTTACATCCCTGTATGTAAGCATTGTAATCAATGATGTCAATGTGAGAAGCTGTTGTGATCATTTGTGGAAGGTTTTCATTGATCTTGAATATTGTAGCTGCTCATCAAATGTCATGTCTAAGGTCGTTGCTGTAGTGGAAAGATAATTTTTCAGGGTGGGTGACAGTGATGGTCAAAATTTTGTTGGAAGGACATGTGTACTCCGCCATGTAAAACTGTAACACTTCCTCCTCTCCTTTCTATTTGCCGTTGGACCTCGTGGGTGTGCCTATCTGTCATCTGCCCTCCTCTTTGTCCCTGTGTGGGCATGTTTTTACGTCCAAGTCCATTGCCTCGTATCATAGTCTTGAGCTCATACAATTGTCACCCACCATGGTCTCACACCCACTGAGGGGGGGGGGGGTGGGGAATCTTCTTCATTTGTGTGTGGCAAGAGTGGTGTAACAGTCACTGTGCCAGCTGACCCTGAGTAGTATGTTGTACTCTAAATAGAGCTACAGCGTGAATGTGCTACACTCCAAGAGGCACTCACCGCACATGGTTCTGTTGAAGAGCAACTATGCCACAAGCATGGTGATCAGGATACCTTTTTTAATTAGATCGCTGATCTAGTCCTGAACCACCTTTAGTCCACGCTGTGTTCCATTCCTATTGCATCCACTACTCTGACGTCGCTACTACCTTTGCCACCAATCTCGCTTCCACATCCACTACCTTTGACTCTAACCATTCTGACCCCATCGGAGCAGCAGCATTAGATGGTTCAAAGAAAGCAAAGCTTGTACACCACCTCTGCAGCGTCAGCTTGACTTTGACACTTCTCCACCCCACTTTGCATCCAACCTCTCCTTCTCACCTTGGTAGGTCTGATTTATTTTTTGAGCAAAAGGAGAGAACCTCTAGGAGTACTACCATGAGCCTAATGCCCTTGTCATTCCTATTCCTGTCCTTTTCAATTCCAAGCCCACTTGTGCTGTTGGTACCCTCATTTTTTGGGGGCCGGATGATATCATTGATGAGATTCAGTCATACAACCCCAACACAGCACGGAATACGCCAGCTGATACATTCGGCACCTGCGCTCTCATCAAGAATTTCTATACGGTGCCAGGCGATG
The DNA here is from genome assembly GCA_023375785.1 of Penium margaritaceum. Taxonomy (NCBI): domain Eukaryota; kingdom Viridiplantae; phylum Streptophyta; class Zygnematophyceae; order Desmidiales; family Peniaceae; genus Penium; species Penium margaritaceum. The sequence continues at coordinate 18,828 of SZWC01011622.1, read as the reverse complement.
CAGACCATAGTATCGTCACATTCTTCTTCAACACGATGTCTATGCATACTGATGAGACTGCTGATGCCTGATTGGCACTCAGTCTCAAACTGCTGCACGACCTGGCAGCTCCCAGCTTCCCTCTCCATCATCAATTCCCTCATCCTCAACCTATGTGATATCTTCACAGAGGTCAAGGCTGCCAAATTTGAGCGTCTGGTCGTTAAGCCCATCCCAGATGATTCCCCGTAAGGCCTTGGTGTCCTCTGGGAGTTTACAGTATAGTGCCTCTCCAATTGGTGGAGCACGCTGTAAAGCAAGTGCATTCATCACACTATTATAGATGCAGCCAACACAGCACCTCTCTCCTCTTCAAAAGTCCCATCATTGTGCTCCTCAACTTCATCCACTTCCTTTCCCTCTACATCTGCCTCCTCCCTGGTTACTCCAGAGGGAGAAGGGTGATGGAGGAAAAAGGACAGTCGGTCTAGTGGTGGGTCGGGTGGTGAGCAAGGTGGGCATGGAAACAGAAATGGTTCTAATGGTTCCTCCTCCTCTGACTCCTCACCTGGTACCGTGACGTGCTGGAGTTGTGGTTCTTATGGACACTCTGCCCCAGAGTGCCCTGTACCCCTCAACAATGCCCGTCTGGCATCTGCCATATGGGTGCACTCGGTGCGATCCTCAGGTGCAACCCATGCCTCCACTTCCACTTCCACCTCTGGCTGCACCACTTCCACTTTCAACAATACAGTAGTGTACAACACCACCATAGTCTTTTACCCGCCACCTTACTCCGGAGTGGCCTCCGGTTTTGGGGGGACCTATCTTCTACTGTCCTCCGTTTTGACCCTACACTCCGCTAGGGTGGATCTCGCCGGGCTCCTCCCAGATGCGCCAGTTCCCTAGGACTGGTACCTTTGGGAGGAGTTAGTGATTAGGGAGGTAAGAGTGGGGGTACATTTGTAAGGTCAATTGTGTATGAGTCTGACGGGGCTCTCTATGGATCTGTCTCTGGTGGCATTCAGGGTTGTCTTCTTGTGGATGTTCTGTGGATTAAGGAGTGACAGTCCATTTGTTTGCCTCATTACCTTGCTGCTTGCGGCCAGCAACTTGAGCCGCGCTCAACCATCATTGCTTTTGGCCGCATCCCCGCGTCCGTGCGTGTGTCCGATGGCTTATGGATAATAGACTCCACAGCCACCCATCAGATGACATCCTATCATGTGTCATCCGTTTCCTTGGGTCTGTTGGCTCCATGCGCTATGTGCACACTGGCTCTGGCAAACTTCTCCCCATTCAGGAAATTGGAGTTGTTTCTTTTTATTGGCCATGTTAGGGAGTTGTTTCTCCCGGACGTGTTCTACATGGCTTTTGTCAAGCTGAGTCTGCTCTCTCTTACGAACATTGATGACCAAGGCATGGATTTCTCCTCTAGTTTCGGCATCACCTATTTCTCGCACCGCAATACCCGTTGCGTCTTGCTTTGCAGCACACATTGCGATGGAATTTTTCGTGTTCCCTCCATTGCACCCTCGTCTTCCAAATCCTCCCTTATTCATGTCACTCGCTCCCTTTTCCAGCACACACGTAGCTGTTTCACCTCTGCGTGTGTCACATCCACACCATTGCAATTGACCGTTTGCTCCGTACTCAGCCCCTACATGGTCTGGATGCTCCTTGTGCTCCTAATTTCCTTGACTGCCCATTTCATTGACACAAGGCACATTTCATTGCTTCCCACCTCCACCTTAGACAACCATACTGCCCATCCTCTTGAACTTTTTCATGTGGACTTCATGGGTCCTCTTACTCATGGCACCTTAGGTGGCGCTTGCCGTTATGTCCTTTGTCTCACTAATGACTATTGGTGCATGCACTAGGTGTTTTTCCTTCAACAGAAGAGCAATGTTAGCTCCGTCCTTGGGTTGAATCTATCGCACGCTAAACATGCTTGTTGTCGTCGCCTGCACACGTTTTGATTTTATTGCAGTGGTGAGCTCATGGGGCCCACTGTTTGGTTATTTTCCTCTCATGTGTATAGAGACCACGGCTCCTCACATACCTCAACAAAATGGTGTCTCCAAGTGTTAGAACCGCACTCTCACTGACGGTGTCTGCACCCTTCTTGTCGAATCTGAACCGCCTCTCCTTTTCTCCTTTGAAGCCATATCCTCCATGATATGGAACCGAAACAGTGTTCCTCACGGTCTTCTTCCCTGTCATGTCACTCCCTTCAAACCCTGGTTTGGTCACTAGGCAAAATCACGCCTTGCACATGTCTAGAGTTGTGTGACTGTCTTTTGGCTCTCCTAGGACCTTCGCAACGGCAAGGTTAGCTCCTGTGATTGCCTCTACACCTTCCTTGGTGTTTCTGCCATGTCCATCCTTGTTGATGATTATGGTAGACTGACTGGTCACGTGTGATGTTCTTCAAGGATATCTTCTAGCGTAACTTGTCTTGTGTCGCTCCACCTTCTTCTTTTTCCTCTCTCCGTGGGCTTGGGCTTGGAGGGGGTGGGTCTGTTTCAGCCTGCAATCTGAGGGGCCCAACACCCACCCCCTCCACTGGTTATCTCTCCCCTTCATAGCCTTCACCGGCTGATCCTACTGACAGTGAAGCTCCTTGTCTGTCCTTGCCTTCCAGTGCCTTGACTGTGTCATCCCAAGAGTCTTCCCCGACCTGTGCGTCTTCTGCCAAATCATCTATAGTGTTGGCACACGAGTCCTCCACGCCAGCGCTCCAGCATAGTCCCCTCCTGGTCCACCCTCACTTCCGTGTCACTGACCACTGAGCGCATCAACGTCCCAATTTCACTTCGTGAGTCACAGGCCACTGCTCCTGTTTTTGGGCCAAAGCCATACGCGTGTGGAGGGAGGTTTCACTCTCACCCTCAACTGTCAACCTCTCATCCCTGTCAGCATCGTGTGCGCTCAAGGGTGTTGTCTTCTACTATCGGTCCCTCTGCCAGGCCCACTGATATCGATGCGCTTGGAATTGAGGTTAGCGTGGTCCATTGCAAAATTGTCGTGGGGTATGCACTCGTTACACATGAGTTTCAATGCGCCCCTCATGTCTTTGTTGGAAGTTATGTCACTGTATGCTTTGCAAGGAGTGGACGCACTTCACTCCCACGAGAGCCTTCCACATTCTGGTGGGCTCAAAAGGCAGCTGACTCTGAACTATGGGATAAGGCTATGCAGGATGGGTTGAGTTCTCTCAATGAGCACAACGTCGGCAAGCGGGTTGATCTTCCAGCCGGCTGCAAAATTGTCTCAACTCGTTGGGTCCTTCAACGCAAGTTGAAGCCAGACGGCAAGGTTGACCAATACAAGGCTTGCCTGATGGCAAAGGGATTCCCTTCAATCCCAGGGATCGACTTCGATGAGACATTTGCTCCACTTGGGTGGTACACCGCCACTTGTGCACGACATGTGTGGAAACTGGAGCAGATGGATGGTAAAAACGTGTTATTTTATGGACGTGTTGACGAGGATATCACATGATACAGCCACCAGCTTTCACTGATGGCTCAATCAAGGTCTAGAAATTATGTAAGGCTTTGTATGGCCTCAAGTTTTTGCTGCGCTGCTTGAACATGGGCATTTCCTCCACTCTTCTAATAGTTGGCTGGCGTTGTAGCACGGCCGACCTGATACTCTTTGTGAGTGCTATTTCAGATTCATTTTTGGCCATTCCTATTTGCAATGATGACCTGCTCATTCCCTCTTAGCCCCACTGCGGTCCAGTTGGTCAAGACCCTCTTAAATTTTACATACAAGATGAAGGACTTGGGCCCAGCTGGCTTAGTTCTCCCAGAAGCCCTGTCAGAGGCACCTTGATACTGCCCTGTGCATTGTCCACTACATGCTCTTTATCTCACATTTTGAGCTATACTACCATGCACAACCCTTTGTGGTTGTTGACGCCTACACTGATAGTGAGTGGACACATGACACAGATGCACACGGTCGCACATCTTCGTTGTTGGTGGGACAGTCACTTTTGGAAGAGTGGGGAAAAGGGGTGTGTTGATCGTAGATCGAGTGAGGACGAGTACCTGGCAATCGGTGCAGGTATGTGCAAAAGAATTTGGCTTGTTGCAATAGTTGTATGTGTCTATCCGATGCATCACTTTGCGCTGTAACAACCAAAACAGTAAAGCAATCTCTAAGCACGACGGCATGCATCATTTTCACACAAAGCACATCAACATTGAGCATCACTTTTTACGCGATCGCATTACTGCGATTGAATTTCAGGTTGTGTGGGTTGATACTCGTCAACAACGTGCATATATTCTTACCGAGGCTCTCAGCAGTGGCATGTTCTAGAGGGCTGTGCATGCAATTGGTCTACTACACGTGCGTGATGTCCCAGATTCATGTTGCCATGCTCCTCCCTTGCTCGTGAGTTGTTCGTTCTTGCCGTGTGAGTGTCTGTTATTCTTGTGCTCATGTGTGTGTGGCCAGGTTGTCTGTGGGTCATGGGGGAGTGTTGTTAATGGGGTGTGAAATTGCAAGTGACCTCTTGACTCTTGACACACCGACCATCTCTGCGTGTGACTAATGTGGGGTGAAGATCTTAGACGTAGCATCGGTATGCGCTGCTGGCATCTCAGTCGAGAGCAAGAGTGGACCTCGTTGTGTCGAGTCGGGATGTGGCTGAGAGCTCAGAGGTTGTGATTAGCATAACTTCCTTGCTTTATATTGAGGAAAACATGAAGCAATACATGGTAGAATGCATGCACCAACATACTCTCGTCCTCGATTTGGTTGACTGATTTCCAATCGTGCATGCTTGGGCATGTTCCTTCTTGGTGAGGCCGGGTTGCTGATCTTACGAGACCACACGTCCGGTTTCTATTCTGGCGTGTGAGAAACCACCGGCGGCTCGTTGCCAACCGTTCCTGTTCGAACCTGCGTTGGCGTCTGGGTTCCACCCGATTCTTTCGCATGGGTGGCACGGTCAACCGGCTCCCATCACCTTTTCTAGACTATTGTTCATGCACTCATGTTGTTCTCAGTCACGTTTTCTAGTTGTGGTTGCTCCATTCCATGGCGCATGTGCTCCCATGCTTGGTCAGGAAGCTTAGGCTAGTGACTGCTAGTACCTACACTCTCCCTCACGCTCTCCACTAACTTCACAAGTGTGTTTCCAGCCACTATACGGTTTCTAAACATGAAACTGTCTTAGTCATGTGTTCACTACAACGGAAGTGTTTCTTGCACCCTCTAAGAAACGAGCCTACGGTCAACCATCACAGGACATGCAAACACATTCCGGCGGTTTCTGGCGTATCGACACCTTTGGTCATACCAAGGCCACTGCTGGAATTTAAAAGTGGGAAATGAGGACATTCACATCTAAGGATGTAAAGGGTGCACTAAAGTCTGTTCTCTTCTCAGGTTCTTGAAGAGGTTCATGAGACAGAAAAATTGAAATAGCGTTTGTTTGAAAAAAGTATTGTACGTGATTTGGTTCCTCCGGAAAATGAGCAACATTCAGATTGGTACTCTAAGTCATGCAGTCGCTTCCCCTCATCATGTCTCTCTCTCTCTCTCTCCCTCTCTCTCTCTCTCTCTCTCTCTCTCTCTCTCTCTCTATCTCTCTCTCTCTCTCGCTCTCTCTCTCTCTCGCTCTCTCTCTCTCTCGCTCTCTCTCTCTCTCGCTCTCTCTCTCTCTCGCTCTCTCTCTCTCTCGCTCTCTCTCTCTCTCGCTCTCTCTCTCTCTCGCTCTCTCTCTCTCTCGCTCTCTCTCTCTCTCGCTCTCTCTCTCTCTCGCTCTCTCTCTCTCTCGCTCTCTCTCTCTCTCGCTCTCTCTCTCTCTCGCTCTCTCTCTCTCTCGCTCTCTCTCTCTCTCGCTCTCTCTCTCTCTCGCTCTCTCTCTCTCTCGCTCTCTCTCTCTCTCGCTCTCTCTCTCTCTCGCTCTCTCTCTCTCTCGCTCTCTCTCTCTCTCGCTCTCTCTCTCTCTCGCTCTCTCTCTCTCTCGCTCTCTCTCTCTCTCGCTCTCTCTCTCTCTCGCTCTCTCTCTCTCTCGCTCTCTCTCTCTCTCGCTCTCTCTCTCTCTCGCTCTCTCTCTCTCTCGCTCTCTCTCTCTCTCGCTCTCTCTCTCTCTCGCTCTCTCTCTCTCTCGCTCTCTCTCTCTCTCGCTCTCTCTCTCTCTCGCTCTCTCTCTCTCTCGCTCTCTCTCTCTCTCGCTCTCTCTCTCTCTCGCTCTCTCTCTCTCTCGCTCTCTCTCTCTCTCGCTCTCTCTCTCTCTCGCTCTCTCTCTCTCTCGCTCTCTCTCTCTCTCGCTCTCTCTCTCTCTC